>PVJN01055801.1:0-12971 GCA_004026805.1 Lasiurus borealis | reverse complement strand
TTTTACTAATTTTCTTTCATCTCTGACACTTCTATTATAGAGAAAGGGCAAATAACAGTATTAAAATATTTTCTCTAATTAATTCCCTTTTAATGTGTATGAATTTCATGCACCGGGTCACTAGTTCATAGATAAAACTACAAGTAACCCAGTGTTCATCAATAAAAGAATGAATAAATTACGGTGAATGTATTTGATAGAATACCACATAGTAACAAAAATGAATAAACTATAGCAATGTGGAACAACTTGGATGAACCCTATAAATATTGGGGTTCTGGCTATGTTTTCTTCCTTTAAATATTTTTATTAATTTCAGAGAGGAAGGGAGAGAGAGATAAAAATATCAATGATGAGAGGGAACCATTAGTCCTGCACACCCCCTACTGGGATGGAATCCACAACCCAGGCATAAATTGAACTGTGACCACCTGGTTCATAGGTTGATGCTCAGCCATTGCACCACATCAGCCAGGCTATTTTCTTTCTTTACCTGGGTAATGTTTGTGTGTGTGTGTGTGTGGTAGCTAATTGAGCTGTGTGTATATTTTGTGCATTTTTCTATGGGTTTCACAATGGAAAGGGTTAAAATTGTGTGTGTGTGTGTGTGTGTGTGTGTGTACAGTACACACATTTTCAGACTCCTAAATAGTATATTGAATATAATTTTATATTTTTTAATTTTTTTTTGTTTCTTTTTCTGTCTTTTTTTAGATTTTATCTTTTATTAATGATTTAGAAGCACTACAATAAACATTGTTATTACTGTGCTGGAATACACTTGATTTATGTGGAACTTTTTGTCCCAACATTAAATGACTCTAAATTTATGCTTTTAAAATTCCTGTATTTGCTTCTAAGTATCTTGAGTCACAAGCAGTTCTGAGTCACCTGATGAGTGGTAGAAATTATGTCTGATTTTTGTACTAGCTTATAATTACCCCTATTTTTCAATAAATACATGACACAATGAATATGAATATATCATCTCGTCTGCATTAGAAAGGCCTTAAAAACATTAAAAGAAAAAAAAATCTTAGATGATTTCAAGAAAAGGTAGCCAATTTTCTGACTTATTCAACATCTCACTATGATGACAGTATTCACGGGAAAAGGTCCTTATTCCATCTTCTTAAAGATACTCATGAGAGGAGAATCCAAGATGGTGGCATAGGTAAACACCTACACTGCTGCCTCGAACAACAATTTCAAAACTACAACTAAAAGACAGAACAGACATCATCCAGAACCACAGGAAAGCTGGCTGAGTGGAAATTCTACAACCAGAAAGAAAGAAAGGGGCTCACAGAGACCCAGAGGAGCTGCAAAAAGCTGAGGTACAGAGATGCGCGTGTGGAGAGAGCGGGTGCCAAAGTACCTGGCTGGCTTTCTCTGGCAGGAGGGAGATAGAGACTCTCAAAGACATTGAACTCCTTATCCTATGACATTAAATTCCACATCCAGCCAAAATTCATATGGGAGGAGTTTGGACTGTGAGGGGGGAGAAGTGCACAGAAATTTAGGGGAGTCGCAGGAGAACAGAAGTCTGGTGGCACACACGGCACTGCGTGCAGAGGACCGACTGCTGATTGTGCCACTGGCTTTCGGGAGTGGACGGGAGACAGACCCTCCCAACTGTGCCACTTCTGGCCCCACTGAACCCCAGTTTCGGGCAAAATCCTGGGAACCCAGACTCCTGTGGTCCCAGAGCACAGGGGAGCCGGAGGGGCAGCAGTCTAGAGGCACTGTGAGAGCGCATGTGCACAGGGACCATTCCAGCGATTACCCAGTCACCTGAGACTCAGGGGCTGTGGAGGGCAGGGCCGACTGGAAGGCAAGGCGGTCCCTTAAACCCTGAGACTCCACCCATTCTAAGCTCAACAGAGAGGCTTTTGCAGTTTTTCAAGTCTGGTATCATAAGGCTGAATCCAACACAGAAGTTCTCCCAGCATAGTGAAAATGCCGAGACAAGGGAAGGGATCACAAACAAAAGAAATGGAGGAAAACAAATGACTAGATAGAGAGTTCAAAACCATGCTTATAAGGTTTTTCAAGAATATCCTAGAAATGTTGGGTAAAGTTAGCGAGTCCCAAGAGGAGATGCAAAAGGACCAACTAGAGATGCAAAAGATCCAACTAGGGATGGAAAAGGACCACATAGAAATAAAATATATACAGAAATAAAAAATATACAGAGACCTAACAGCAGACTAGGGGAAGGCAAGAATCAAGTCAAAAATTTGAAATATAAAGAAAACACTCAACTGGAAAAGCAAGAAGAGAAAAGAATCCAAAAATGTGAAGATAATGTAAGTAGCCTCTGGGACAGCCTCAAGCATACCAACATTAGAATTGTGGGAGTGCCAGAAAAAGAGAGAGAGCAAAATACTGAAAACCTATTTAAAGAAATAATGACTGAAAACTTCCCACATCTGGTAAAAGAAATAGACTTACAAGTCCAGGAAGCACACAGAACCCCATATAAAAGGAATCCAAAGAGGACTCTACCAAGACACATCATAATTAAAATACCAAGAGCAAAAGTCAAAGAGAGAATATTAAAAGCAGCAAGAGAAAAACAGTTCATTACCTACAAAGAAACACCCATAGGACTGTCAGCTGATTTCTCAACAGAAACGATGCAGGCCAGAGGGGAGTGGCAAAAAATATTCAAGGTGATGAATAGCAAGAACCTACAACCAAGAATACTCTGTCCAGCAAAGCTATCATTCAGAATTGAAGCGCAGGTAAAGATCTTCACAAATAAGAAAAAGCTAAAGGAGTTCATCAACTCCAAACCAGTATTATATGAAATGCTGAAAGGTACTCTTTAGGAAGAGAAGAAGACAGTAAAGGTAAAAATTATGAACAACAAATACATATCTATCAACAAGGGAATCTAAAAATTAAGTGAATTAAAAATTTGATCAACAGAATAAACTGGTGAATATAATAGAATCAGGAGCACAGAAAGGGAATGGACTGATAATTCTCAGGGGGAAAGGGGTGAGGGATGTACAGGGAGAGACTGGACAAAAATCATACACCTATGGACTCATCAATGTGGCGGGGGAGTAAGGGTAGAGGGAGAGGTGGGAGCCCGGTGGAGGGGAGCTTTGGAGGGGAAAAAAGAGAGACAAATGTAATAATCTGAATAATAAAGATTTAATTAAAAAAAAGATACTCATGAATATAGACACACCATTTTTTTAAAGCTAGGAAAAGGTGATTTCTCATCAGTCAAGCAGGAGTTTACAGAAGTGCTTAGTATGATTAATGTTGTAGAGAAATTGAGAAGCATGAGGACTGTAAACAAGCTTTGGAAGGAAAACAAGGTATCAAAGGGTTAGGGAGAATGAGTGCTGTGGAATTTGGAGAATGGTGTGGAACAAGAAATAGAAATGATAATAGGCACAAGTAGAGGCATTTTTCAAGATGAGACTTTTGTATATTAATATTTTTGTATGGAATTGGAAGAGGCAATAATTGATTAAGCCAGATTTCAAAGATTTGTGATAAAGACAATCGAGATAGAAGGGTTAAACTTGGGAAAGTAAATTTTTCTTTATTTGCATAGATAGGTGGCAGGGGAGGGAGCAAAGGAATTGTCAGCTAATAAATATAAGCACCAAGAGTGCAACATTCTTCTGTTTTCTTTCCTGGTGTAGCCTAAGTCTCTACAACAGTGTCTGGCATACAGAAGGCACTCAGAAATACTTGTTGAATAAATAGACTTTGACAGAATTTAAATTTCACCTCTTCCATTTACATACTGTGGGAATGTGGAGGCTTTCTTTACCTTGCTAAACTTCAGCCTTATTATTTACTAGTATAAAATGAGAATGATAATATAAAATGTATTTCTCTCTATGTTCATAACATAGACCTTTAATATGAGCCATTATGACTTTCTTGTATTTAAACTACAGGCCTGGTACACAAAATTCATGCATGGGTTGGGGGGTCCCCTCAGCTCAGCCTACACTCTCCAATCAGGAACCTCTCAGGGGATATCTAACTGCCAATTTAGGTGCGATCCTTAGGACATTCCTCTCACAATCTGGGACCAGTGGCTCCTAACTGCTCACCTGCCTGATTGCCCCTAACTGCCCCCCCTGTTGGCTTGGTCACCTCCAACTGCTCCCCTGCTGGCATGGTCAACCCTTACTGCACCCCCTGCCAGCCTGGTCTCCCCCAAATGCCCCACCTGCAGACTTAGTCACCCTACGCAGCCTGCTGCTTGGTCATTTGGTCACTTCTCACTGATCCCCCTGCCAGCCTGGTCACCCCATGCAGCCTGCTGTTCACCCCTCACTGACCCCCCTGCTGGCCTGGTCACCCCACGCAGCCTGTTCAGTCGTCCGTTCAGTTGCGATGGTCATTTAGGATTTTATATAGAGAGATATTAAGCTCAATACTTGGCAAAGTGGTTTATACCCAGCAGTTTCTCTCTAAATGATTTTAATTCAATTTTTATATTTCACTATAAAGAATAAACTTGTGTCACTATAAATCACAATATTCATAAGTATTTTTCAGCAGCTTTCTAGTTGTGGAGATTTACTTTTGTTAGAATAACATAAAATACATATTTTATTTTTATAAAGTTATAAGAATACCTTTTTCTAAAAGTTGGTTATAAAAACTAATTTGTTTTAAAATATTTTATTCTTAAGTGTTTAGCTCAAATACTTTGCAGCACATTCTGGCATTTTCTTTAACTTCAACAATTTAGAAAGACAGCTATAGTGAAATAGGGCTAACAGGTAGCTTTTTTGGGATAGAAGGAGAAATGTAGGTTTATGTGTAGAATACAGAGGGGAAGGCAATATCAACTTTCAAGTAAACAACTTTTATAAGGTCAAATTGATTTTATCTAAATTAATAATGAACAAAATTAGTGTTCTCATAATGCTTTCTAAGTTTAAAACTTAACTACTCACTTCTCACGCTAACATCTACATTTGTTGCTATAGGGATTGGCCAAGACTCTTGCTTACAGCCTTAAATGAGTTTAATTGCAATTGTTATAGACATCAGAAAAATCCTGCCTGTGATTAAGAGATAACCATCACATGACAACTCTCAGTCCATTTACACTTTTAACTACTTGGAAGCAGATAAAGGCAAAATAGTATTATATTATTTATTTTTTATCAGAAATCAGCATCCCAAATCTCACAACTATTTCTTTAGTCATAGTTAAAAAATGTTATGATTGAGTTATATTATTTCTGTCCTACAGAAACTTTTGGAGACTCTGACCCAAACAAATAGGACATATAATACAAAAGTGTCTTACCAAGAATTCAAACCATTATCAACATTCTTGCACTGGCTGGGATTCTCAGTGGTTAGAGCGTTGGCCCTCAGACCTGAGGGTCTCAGGTTGGATTCCCATTCAAGAGCATGTACATCAGTTGCAGGTTCGATCCCTACCTCAGTGGGGGGAATGTGCAGGAGAAAAACAATCAGTGTGTCTCTCTCACATTGATGTTTCTTTCTCTATCCCACCCTCTTTTTCTTACTCTCTTTATAAATCAATGGAAAAAATATCCTCTGGTGAGGATTAACAACAACAACAACAACAAAAAAGATTCTATATAGTTGTAAACTTTCTATTAATTAGTAACATAGAATAAGAGTGCTGAGATGCTAGCTCTGAGGAGAGCAAAGTGATAGGAAAATGTTTTTTTAAAGATAAGGCAGATTTGCATGCTTTCGTAGACCAAAAGAAAAGAATAACTGAGGTGGGGAGATATTAGAGAAGGAAATCATAGAATAAGGTCCTGCAAGTTGAGAGAAATGTGATCAAATGCACAGATAGAGCCTTGGAAAGGAGAAGACAATAGGGAAGAAAAAGAGTGGGGTGAGAATAAAAGAACATTTGGATTGAGAACAGAAGTCATATAAAATGGCCCAGATTTTGTAAATAAATTAGGAAGCAAAGTGAGTGTTGAGAGAAAGATAAGACTAGGAAAGAAACATATTGGCAATAATCAAAGAGTAGCAATGGAGATGGTGAGTAGTCAGATTCTGGACATACTTTGAAGGCAGAACCAATAAGATTTCTGGAAAGATTAGATGTGAAATGTGAGAGAAAGAAAGGAGCTCACGACTGGCCTGAGTAGCTGAAGAGAGAGATACCATTAACTCAAATAGAGAAAACTCAGGAAGAGGCAGTGTTTAAAAATCTTTTGTGCATCCTGTTACATCCTTCCAGCTTTACCTCTTAATCCATATGTTGCCCAATGATCAACTCTATGCAGGCATCAACCAACCACTTTCTTTCAGGAGCAACATAATGTCACCTTGCCTCTCTCACTCCCTACCTGCAGAAACCAGCTCTCCACACACATGTGCAACTAGAAGCGTGTGGTACAACCTTGAGCAATGGTAGACAAGAACCGATGAATAAATGCTTTCCTCTTTCTTCTTCTTCACTCCAGTACAGAATCATGAGATATATTTCATAAGGCCTCTCACAAGTTACCACAGGATCAACCAAACAGTTGCCCAAGGCAAAAGTCAACTGAATAATGACTTTTTCTTCTTGTCTATTTTGTTTACCCTGAGCCCCTTATTCTATAACCTGAATCCATATTCTCCAATAAACTATCTTTGTCTCAAGCTCTGCTTTCAAGGGAACCACAGGCATCAAATATGGCTCTAAAAAGCAAACCCTTAGGTTGGAAGCTTGGGGAAAATGACGAGGTTTAGAAAACCTGTTGTGAGGGTGCTCAATAGAACATCAACATGTGATGACCTAAAAAGGAGTTTAGCATGTCTGTGAAGGCCCTAAGATTAGAGAGCATGTTTTTGTAGTACAGTAACTTGCAATGATCAATGAGGAAGAAGCAATGGAAAAAGCAAATGCTGGGGGTTACTTACAGTAGAACAGAGAGGTATTGTGTACTGTTGGTGAATATCTTCATCATCCTATTGCTTGCACTGGTACTTGAATAGAGGGAAAAATGCCATGACTTATTTATTTAGTAAATGTTAATTACCTTCTGCATACCCATCAACCTGAGTAGCTTTTGTTATCTTATTTCTGGAAACAGTTCCCTAATTTATAGCCTCAGTTCTGATTTCTCTTTTGATTTCAGAGTCCAGTCTTCTACCTGCCTGTAGGGCATCTCTGCTTTGATGTTCCATATCTAAAACTGAAAGCTTCATTTTTCTCCCAAACCTATCTCCTATATATAATCACCCAATTTCTGTTAATGATGGTATTACCTTTCTAGTCTTTTAGATCTGAAACTTTTGAGTCATCTTTGGCATTTCTTTTCCCTTCCTTAATGTGTCATCAAGTTCGGTCACTAAATACTGGTATATTTTGGAGATATTGTGGATTCAGTTCCAGACCATAGTAATAGAGTATCACAATAAAGTGAGTTGTAATCTCTTTTTAAGAATGCTTTTTTCTTGAAATATTTATTGTTTTCTTTTATAAATATTTTTAATAAATAAATATTTATTGTTCAGATTATTACAGATGTTCCTCTTTTTCCCTCCATAGCTCCCCTCCACCCAAGTCTCACCTCCACCCTATGCTCTTACTCCCTGCCACTGTCCTCATCCATAGGTTTAAGATTTTTGTCCAATTTCTTCCTGCACCCCTAACACCCCCTCCCCCCAAGAATTTTCCGTGCACTCCCTTTCTATGCTCCTGATTCTACTATATTCACCAGTTTATTCTGTTCAGCAGATTTTTAATTCACTTGATTTTTAGATTCACTTGTTGATAGATATGTATTTGTTGTCACTTTTTTGTTCATAATTTTTATCTTTACCTTTTTCTTCTTCTTCCTCTTCTTAAAGAATACCCTTCAGCATTTCATATAATCCTGGCTTGGTGGTGATGGACTCTTTTACCTTTTTCTTGTCTATGAAGCTCTTTATCTGACCTTCAATTCTAAATTATAGCTTTGCTAGGTAGAGTAATCTTGGTTGTAGGGTCTTGCTGTTCATCACTTTGAATATTTCTTGCCACTCCCTCCTGGCCTGCATAGTTTCTGTTGACAGCAGATAGTCATATGGGTATTCCCTTGTAGGTAACTAACTGTTTTTTCTCCTGCAGCTTTTAATATTCTTTTTGTCTTTTGTCTTTGGCATTTTAATTATGATGTGTCTTGGTGTGGTCCTCTTTGGATTCCTTTTGTTTGGGGTTCTGTGTGCTTCTTGGACTTGTAAGTCTATTTCTTTCACCAGGTAGGGAAAGTTTTCTGTCATTATTTCTTCAAATAAGTTTTCAGTATCTTGCTCTCTCTCTTCTTCTGGCACCCCCATAATTCATATATTGGTACACTTGAAGTTGTCCCAGAGGCTCCTTATACTATGTTCATATTTTTGGACTCTTTTTTCTTTTTGTTTTTCTGGTTAGGTGTTTTTTGCTTCCTCATATTTCAAATCTTTGATTTGATTCTTGGGGTCCTTTGGTCTACTGTTGAGTTTCTGTATATTATTCTTTATTTCAGACAGTGTATGCTTAATTTCTGACTGGTCCTTTTTTCATTTTTTGGCATTCTCATTGAGATTCTTAAAGGTCTCACTAAGTTCTTCAGAGGTTTCTAGAAGATTCGTGAGTAACCTTATAACTGTGGTTTTGAACTCTATGTCCAGTAGTTTGCTTTCCTCCATTTCTTTCATTTGTGACATGCTTTTTGTCTCTGCATTTTGGCTGCTTCCCTGTGTTGATGGAATGGCTTTGTGTGGTAGGTGACCTATAGGGCCCAGTGGTTCAGTCTCCCCAGTCACCTCAGGTGGACATTCTTGGTGCACCCCTTTGTGGGCTGAGTGCATAGTCTTATTGTAGTTAAATCTTGATTGCTGTTGGTACACTGGGAGGAACTGACCGCTGTAAGGACCCGCTGTGTCTATAGTGGAAGAATGTTGCGCTGGAGACACCCTTATGGAGCAGGACTTGCTTCAGTTGGGCTTTGGTGCTCAATGAGTCTGCCTCTTGAGTGTGTCTCTGATGGATGTGAGGAATTGAAATCTGGTGTCATCTCACATTGACCACTAGGAACACTGGTTCCTGGATCACCAAGGAGGTGCAGGTCAGCTACTGTCTGAGGCCACCCAGCAGAAGCAACAGTAATATTTGCAGATTTCTCTTCTTTGCTTGGGGTTTGGAAGTTTTGGAGCTGACCCAACTGCAGTTTGTTAGGTTAAGCTGCAATAGGGCAAGCCATTCATATGCAAAAGCTGTTGAGCATAGATTGGGTGAGTTTATAAATTGGGCGGAGCAGGGTCTCAGGGAATCACTAGGGCATGGCAAATAGCGATGGCTGCCAGTCAGCCCTCTCTGCTTCTCCGCATCTCTGCATCCTGTCCCTTCGTCCCACATCCCAGCACAGTAAACAATGACTCCTGCACGCACCTCTGCAAGATAGCCACCCTCACTTTCCAACCCGATGGCAGACAGTCCTGCTTCTCCCCATAAGAGTCTGGGTCCCCAGAGTCTTGCCAGAAACTGGAGTTCAGACCAGTCAGAAGCTTGTGTCTCCCTTTGAAATGAAAAAAAACAGCACACCCAGTCTCCAGCCCTATTTGTACATCTCCATACCGCTGCTTTTCCATGTCTGTGCATGTCCTACCTGGCCTCAATGCTCTTGTCTCTTTCCTTCTAGTTGTAGAACTTCTACTCAGCCAGCTTTCCTGTGGTTCTGGGTGATAGATGTTTTGCTTTTACAGTGGTACCTCGAGATACGAGTTTAATTTGTTCTGTAACCTTGAGGCATGGGAAACTATGAGAAGCTCGAGTCGTGGTAAACTGGTGGGTCATGTGCAGCCAGCCGATCCTCGCTATTACTCCTATCTCAAATGTTGCTCGTATTTCAAAGCAAAAATCGCTCACTCGATGGCTCGTATGTTAGGGCACTTGTATCTCGAGGTACCACTGTAGTTGTAGTTGTGGTGTGGTTGTGAGAAGCAGCACGTACAGGTGTATACCTTATGCCACCATCTTGGTTTTCTATAAATATTTTTGTTGGTTTTTAGAGAGAGAGAAAGGGAGAGGGATAGAGAGAAGCATCAATGAATGAGAGAGAAACATCACTGATCAGCTGCCTCCTGCATGCCCCCTTCTGGGGTTCGAGCCTGCATGTGCTCTGAGCAGGATCTCTTGGTTTCTAAGGTAATTCTCAACCACTGAGCAGCACCATCTGGGCATGAGTTGTAACCTTTTAGCTGGTGAAGTATCTTGCCCTCAGTTTGTAAAGAAACGCAACACTTGTGACGTTCAGTAAAGTGAGATGCCATCCAATGAGGTATGCCTGTACTTATACTGAAATATTTCTCTGGCTTTTCTTTCTTTCTATTGCTAAGGCAATGCAGGCTGTTGTTATTTCATACTTGTACTCCTATGCCTTTTCAACTGGTTTCCCTGCCTCCAGGCTCTACCCAATACATTCTGTCTTACAAGCCACGCCCAGATTAAACTTTAGAACATGTCAGTTTGATGAGTCATTCTCCATCTCAAAAATCTTGAAGGAGCTGAGGTAGAGTCTCTAAGGAAACTAGAAAACCCAGAACAGTTTACATTCCAGTGAGAATGGGTGCAATTACCAGTAACTAAACAGGAGGCAACCCTGATTAGAGAAGGCTTCCTGGAGGAGTGAGGAGAGAAGAGAATGTATAGAACAAAGTCTGGAAACCCCAGGTCAGGGACTAGGTTGTGGAGAAAGCAGTGATGCCCAGGAGCCTCAGGACAGTTCAGAGGGGCCGGAGAATTAGGCGCTAAGGTAAGAGAGAATATCAAGAAGCAGAGTCCATAAGGTGAACTCTTTATTAAGGTTCAAAGATATTTTTCACTGTCACCATGAAAACTAGCTGAGGATGAAGAATATTTTCTGGTTGGTAACAGAATATATTCACTTTTCGGTTGCTGCTTTAACAAATTACCAGAAATGTAGTAGGAGGTCAGAAGTCCAACAGGTCTCACTGGACAAAAATAAAGGTGTAGGCAGGACTATGTTCTTTCCTGGAGGCCTCTAGGGGAAAATCCTTTCTCTTGCATCTTCCAGCTTCTTTCTCAAGACCACTACAGTCCTTGGTTTCTCCACTCCAACCCAGCAACCCCTCATGTCTCTCCAACTTTTCTTCAGACATCACATCTATCTCAGACCACACCCAGGAAAGTGTCTTCACTTTAAGGATACAAGTGATTAGATTGGGCCCACCTGGATAATCCAGGCAAATCTCCCCATCTCAACGTCTTTAATCTTAATCACATCTGTAAGTTTCTTTGACCGTATAAAATAACATATTCTCAGGTTCTGGGATTAAACTGTGGACATCTTTGGGAGCTAATATTCTGCCTACCACTTGGGAACTGATGGTGAGGTCTTTATTTTAAGATAGAGGTTTGAAATGAAAAAAAGAAATGCATTTAGTACTAGGGGACAAGAGGAAGAGATACACATCGATTGGTGGAGGGAAGAGAGACACGTTGACTGGAGGGAACAGAGAGAGAGAAACATTGACCAGAATTGAACCTGGGACCCTTCATTCCTCAGGCCGACACTCTATCCACAGAAACACACCAGCTAAGGCAGGGATTTGATTTTTGCCCTTGAAATAGGCAAGGTTCTTTTTCTGGTAGGCAAATTGGTTCCTAGACACTAAGAAGTTTTTGAGAAACAGTTTACTAGTAGGTTACAGAGAAGTTAATCTATTTTTCAGATGAGCTAAGAAATTAAGAGATGGGTGTTTTGACCTAAATATTTAGACTAGAGAAAATAGGATTGTAACATTACTCCTAGTTTCTAGGTATGATGATAGCAACAGAAATAAAAGAGAGAAAACCCTAAATGTTTTATTTTACAGGCACCTGTAGTATCTATATTCTGTACAAAGTGGTAATATGCAAATTAGACCAGGATACCATAACTGTCACAACCAACTCAGAAGGAGGGGCCTGGCTCGAGTCCAGAGGCTGAGAGAACAACAGACAGGGCGGCCTGCGCCCAACCCGGGAGCTGGAGAGAACAACACAAAGGGGGGCCGACCCCCAGCCCCCGCCCTGGGGCAGTGGCGCTGGGCTGTTGGGGCTGGAGCAGAGACACAAACCCGCAGAGGGGCCGGTTTTGATCAAGGGCAGGTATCTAGGTTACAGGCTCCTCCTTGGCCAGGGCCCAGGTCAGGGCTTATGCAGGAGGCAACCAATTGAAGTGTGCCTCTCATATTGATATTTCTCTCTGTCTTTCCCTCTCTCTTCCATGCTCTCTAAAAATCAATGGGAAAATATCCTCATGTGAAGAAAGAAAGAAAGAAAGAAAGAAAGAAAGAAAGAAAGAAAGAAAGAAAGAAAGAAAGAAAGGGAGGAAGGAAGGAAGGAAGGAAGGAAGGAAAGAAGGAAGGAAGGAAAGAAGGAAGGAAGATCATATCCTATGAAAGAGACATCTCGAAAATGCCTAAAGAAAGTTGTCATTTTTTCATGGTGAAGGGACTGCAGTTTGTGCTGATGAAAATATCTTGGTGTCTGGGTGATGGAGGTGGCGCCTTCTCCTGACCAGCCCGGTTGCCTCCCGCAGAGGAAGGCCAGACTGAAGCTTAGGTCTGCTCCCATTAGTAGGACATCCCCTGAAGGCTCCTGAACAGTGAGAGTGGGCAGGCTGGGCTGAGGGACGGCACCCCCCCCCAGTGCATAAATTTCATGCACCAGGGCTCTAGTTAGAATATATTTCACTAGGAGTTCTTAGATTAGAATTTAGTAACAATATAGTATTCAGATATAGGTTCTGAATTTCAACTGTGTTAATTCTCCCTCTTCATCCATAATTGCCAGGTAGTTTATAAATGCATGCATTGTAATATGCGGCTAGTCAATAGTGTCAAACTTGATATTAACATGCTACAACCACAAGAGCTACCTGGTAGGAAAAAAAGATATGTTATTAATTAAACATTATAAATTATTTAAATATTATAAGAAAATGAAACGACATTTACTTTTTATAACAGGG
>PVJN01055800.1:0-12971 GCA_004026805.1 Lasiurus borealis | reverse complement strand
AAGCCCTCTAAGAGATCTCATCAGGCTTATTGTACTGATTGGCTTGTTCCTTTGGTCCTCTGCTCCTGAACATGAAGATGAAACCACTTACTTAGGACACAAAAGCAGGAGAAAGAGCAAAAATACTTAAGGGTATCCTGAAGCTGATCCACAGGTCCAAATTGCCTGTCTCTGGACTTCTTGATTCATGAAAAAAAAAATAAAGCCTTTACTTTGTTTAAAGCACTTTCATCATGTCTTTACTTTCTTGCAGCCAAAATTAATCTTAGCTGGAAGGATAGCTGTAGTACATGCTGTCAGTTCCCTACCCAAATCACCTTTATTGGTCAATGTACATTATCTCCAGCTGCTGTGAGCTTACAGCTATACTCTTCTCTGGAAAACTGTCCTGGACTGAGAAAAGCTGTCTCACTCTGGGCATGGCCCACAGTAAATAGTTTAGCAATAAAGCAGTACAAAAGCCAGCTTCTCTGGTAAGAAACACACAAGTTTCTCAGCCTAGAATAAAACAAGACCTTCAGATTTGGGGTAGAGGAAGAAATTAGATTGTTTGGACAGGGCAACATTAAACATTCATAAAGACCATACTTCTCAGTTGGTGTGGCTCAGTGGATGAGTGTTGACCTATGAACCAGGAGGTCATGGCTCGACTCCTGGTCAGAACACATGCCCTGGTTCTAGGTTTGATGTTGGGGGTGTGCAGGAGACAGCCAATCAATGATTTTCTCTCATTTTTGATGTTTCTATCTCTTTCTCCCTCTCCCTTCCTCTCTAAAATCAATAAAATAATAATAACAAAATAAAATAAGTTTACACCAATGCTTCAAAGTTTGGTAGGCCTCTAGAACCATTTCCGGGTACTTTGTTAACATTCAAATTCCACTGTAGACTTTTAAATTAGAATTTCTGTAGGAAGAGATTTAAGAATATGGTTTCCAAGATGACTCTCATGCTTTGCCAAGATTTAAGAACCACTGATTTATCTGACTGAAAAACAAGGATAGCTTAAAAAGACTCAAAGAATCCTGTCATCAACAATGACCACTTTGCTTTGCTATTATATTATTCCTCTAAATAGGTCAGTTTTGTTTCAAAAGCTATTGGTTTCTAGATCCCGGTTTCCCCTTCTCCCATCTGTGGATTTTAACTCTGAGATTTTTTTGTTGGCATATGAAATTGTGAAAGAGTTTTGCATTTGTGAAAGGAGGATTATTTCTGCCTGTATAGAGAACAAAGATTGGATACTTTTGCTATAAAACTCAAGCAAGGGGTGGGAGGTAGATTTCAATAATCAAAATCATTTAAACTAATTATATCAATAATAAATCACAAACTTCAGAGGACACTAAGATAGTAGCTGTGCAATTTAGCCAGGCCAAGACTTGCTGACTCTAGTTCATGTTGTAAACAAAAACAGGCCTGAATTCAATCAAATGTTACTTGTTAATATAAACTACCAAAAAGCTGATGAAAATTAAAGTAGAACAAAAGATGGTTTTAATAATTTCACTCACTAGCATTTAGCTTAAAAATCTATCCACCATTTCTTTCTGTGAGGTATGTCCTTCCTGGATTATATTCAACTTGAGTTATATTCATCTTTAAATCCAGACAGTTATAGACTACTAGAGGCCTGGTGCATGGATTTGTGCACTCGTGGGGTCCCTTGGCACAGTCTGTGGGGATTGGGCTGAACCTTCAGTCTAACACTGTGAGCCACTTTTGCCTGCCTCTCCTGCTCATTCCAGCCCTGCTGCAACTGCTGCCATAGTTTGGTAGGCTGGCTGCCACTCCACGGTGATCTCTGGGCTGCAGCGCCAGCTCCACTGTGGGAGCACACTGACCACCACGGGGCAGCTCCTGCATTGAGCATATGACCCCTGGTGGTTAGTGCATGTCATAGTGACCAGTGGACTGGCTGCTTGGTAGTTTGCTTGCTTAGGCTTTTATATACATAGTTTATAATTCTTTCTCATGGAGTAAGGGCACACAAAGGCAGAAGTGTCTAGGCCCCATGAAAGTCATAATGTGACCCTACTAACATCTCTTTCACTTCTTTTTTAGATGAGTCTTTATAACACACAACAATTCTTGGCCACATCAGTAGTTCCTATATTCTAGTATAACTTTGCTATAGCAGAAGTAGGACAGAGCTCCCAGTTGTGAATGTCATTCCTTGTCATATTTCTCCCCAATTTTGATACCTTGTGAGATTCTCATAGGGCAAAAAAGAGTGTCACCAGAAGCAATTCCATAAAAAAAAACACCAAATGTTTCATAAGATAAAATACTTTGCAGTTCCAGTTCCTCTGCTTCCTGAAAAAATTATAAAAGCTAAATCTAGAAGTCTCATGTGAGTCAGCCAAGAAACATCTAGTAATAAATGTGAAGGCCTAAAGCATTTGAAGATGGCTTCTTCACCAGATAATTAGGTTAATTATTAGATATGAAGTCTTTAAAAGTTATAGAACAATTTATGTTAGCAAAGTGAAAACTAATATGCAATAAATAACTCTCTTAAATAGCTAAGAATTAGAATTTACTGAGCACTTCCTGTGTGCCTGGAATCCTCCAATACATACATTGCCTAATGTAATTCCCTAACAACTCTACATGATAAATGCTTTTATTATTAATATTTTACAGATAATAAACAAGTCCTAGAGATTTTAAGTGACTTACCTAAAATCATAGCTAGTAAGGGAAGAAGTGAAACCCAACTAAATTCTATATGGTTCTTTAAAACTGTTGTACAGATCTCTCCTCCAAACAGCTTTAACAAAAAACATAATTGCTAGAAAGTTTATCAAAATTTTACTGCATTATTTGTTTTCCCTTCAATATACATACAAATGATTTCTTATTGACTGTGGTTTTGCTTTATTAAGAAACACATTCAAAGTTACTAAAGAGAAGTTATACTTCCTGAAAGCTTTTTCATCACTAAACTTATTCTAAAATAATACTTTTCTCCTATCCAGAATTACAAAATTAACATTATACACATTATTTATAAAACAAAGTTTTATACTATACATAGAATTTGTATACTATGTAGGGAGAGAATGCTACATAAATAATTCTTAGCTATATATGTGTGCATATATATATCTGCCAACTGGCAGACTTTCAGTAACTACATCTTGACTACCTATTTGAGGGCAGCATTTCCTGTCACATGCTTCAATAAACTACTAGCTACTAAAGGAAGGACAACATCTAATAGACACCTACAGTCCCTTTTCCAAAGTCATAGAGTACAGTATGCTTTGGATTAGATTTTTTTTTAGATTTTAGAGTTTTGGAAGGATATATACCTGTCTAGAGTAGCAACACCTAAACAAAGACATCAATATTTTTTCAGCAAAAATTCTGAATATTTATACCAGAAAGAATAAAGTATAAGTAGCCTCAAATCAATTCAGAATAGGTTTTCCCACCAAGTGAGTTCAGGTCACAAAGACTGCATGTTTAGAGCTCTGTTGATCTTCAGAATTACAAAAGATGAAATGTTGACCTGTACTCTTTTGTACCCTGGTTAGCTCCACCATGAGGTACTTATTAGTTGATGGAGAAGTCTACTATTCTTCATAGCTCAGATTTTTGCAATATGCCCCAATTCATTAATAATCACCTTTTGGTAATAAATTATAAAAATGAATTCATTAAGTTATGATATTGAGTATCAAAGTAAAATTAGCATTTGTTTTTAGTCATGAAAATAAGATAATATTTTAGAGTTCTTGCATAAAATAATTTTAAAACTTAGTGAAAAAGGACTAACATAAAAGAGAAAACAGAAGCAGGCCCAGAATGTTTTTAAGGCTATCACCTATGTTGCTTATTTTATTGACATATTAGTATTTGGAGCAAAGAAAATGTGAACAGCTGAGCACTTGACACAGTTATGAATGAGGACTGAGAGTCATGCATCCTTTTCATAAGCATCATTGTGTGAAACAGGACTGATAAGTGAAAATATCTAGATTAACTGTGATGCTTAGAATTTGAAAAGAAGAGATGATCAACTAATAATCTCTTTTCTCAAAAGGCAAAAATGTATTTTCTTTGCTTTATATTTTATACAATCATAGCTGGATGTTGGTTTAAATAATCTTATAATATTATTTTCAAAAAATGTTGAATTACACGAAAACTTAGTTACAGTTTATTTTTCAAAGGAATCTAATAATATGATTCAATTATCTAACAATCATATTTACAATTCAAATAAAGTTCAGTTTTAAAAAACACAAAATAGTCACACAAATTAAATTCTATTTAGCTGTGTGTTCTAATCATTTGTATACTACTCTACTCTTATGTGTGTACACACACACACACACACACACACACACACACACATGCACACACACACCAATGAGATGGTAACTACTACTTTGACTGAGATCCATCAATAGTATTTAACAATAAAACAGTATACTTTGAAATAAATCTCTGAACATCTATGAAAAAAACTACAACTTGTGACCAAATTGCTGCTAGGAAACATGTTTTTCTAAACTTATCTTTTTGAGTCTGACTTACTTTATAAACAAATTTGAGCAGACTAATCTAAGAAGAAAGCCACATTGTTGAAGGTCAAAGTGTTAAGACCAGTAGAGTAGACTTTTTAACAATATTCTACTCTTTCAACTTTAGCATGGTACTGACACATGATAAATACTCAATAAATACTTGCTCTGTTGTCTAAGAGCTCCCACAGTTATGCATTATGTACTTCCTCTGAACCAATAACAATACATTAAGCAAATAAAAATGATTTATTTTACTGATCTCAAAATACAATGAGATAAGGCAAGTTTCACAATTTTACATGAAATATAGCAAAGATCTGGTCCTGATACAAAGTCGAATGCTCTTTTCTAAAAGCTACTACTTCTTTTCTTTCAGCTGCTATATTTAGTAACTGCATTTTATATGCCAGATGACCAGGTTAAGAAGGACTGCTATTTAGAAGTTGTTTATACAATAGCTTAGAAATTACAAACAAATTCTAGAGCTAAAAGAATTTATTTAGAATGAATTACTAATTTATTTAGAATGATCAAGTATTATACAAGAATATGCATAAATATGCATTATTCCATCTGATAAATCAGCAACCTTGCATCTTAAGCACATTACTTCCAACAGAATAAACAGCACTTCTGTCCTCAAGGAAAAGGTAACTATAAAATTACTTTAATTGTCCAGTGATTGTAAAGTCTTGAGCTGTAATAACATACAGGCAATCGGAGAGTGATGATCTCAAATAGCCTATCTTAAAAGACTTAACACCTAATATCATCTTAGGTGAAGGTAAGTAATTTCAATGAGGATATCTAGACACACTGGAAAATAGGCTTTGAAGGAAAGAAATCCCAAATTTTCATCAGATGGAAAGCAAGGGAATAGACCTGCACTAAACAGTTTGTTCAAATAAAGAGAACAGTAGAACCTGGGAAAACTGAAGGATAGGTGCAAAGACTGCTAAACCTGATTTCAAACCCCAGCCTACAGTTTATGACTCTAATTATGAAATCTCACTCAGCCTCAGTTCCTCAATCTGTATAAAGGGAATAGTAATCTCTGCTTCACAGTACCACATGGGTACTCTATTCGATTGCATGGCTCTACCATGTTGGGCTTCAGCCATTGTGCTTATAGGGCTTTTGTTTTGCCCATTGGGACAAAACTAGACTGATAAGCTAGACAGGTATGACTGAGTTCACTGAAGCCAATTCAGTGTTGACAGGAAGCCTCCTGAATTGGGGTGTGTGTGTGTGTGTGTGTGTGTGTGTGTGTGTGTGTTGTTTTGTTTATCACAGAAGGCATTATAAAACATTCTTAACTCTCAGGATTATCTTTAAAATGAGTCAGCATGTTATTGGTTTCCATTGAGAACATGCATTGCTTTAAAAAGAAATATCCATCATATGGGATCAAAGAAATACGATATAAAGACCCGATTCCACAGGAAAACAAACAAAATGCTGAGGTAAAATTAAAACTTAATGTACTACACTTATATTAGTCAATTAAAAATTTAGAATTTTTCTTCTTGAAAGATAAAATATATAACCTATTAACAAAAAAATCCCCTTTTACTTAGTAGCTTTAGAGCTGATTAAAGGATGAATAATGTAGACATAAATATAACAAACCTAATTTTATAAAAAATTATAGCATGATTACTTTACCAGAGGTTCCCGATTTGCTTGAGAAACACTGAAAAGGCTTACTACAATTTGCTATGTACATCATGCTTAAATTAGTGGTTTTATCCAATTGTGCTTGAAATGCTAAAGTTTCCACTTAAATCAATACAAGGAAAACAAAATCATATTTTATAGAGAGCTGTGAAATTATTTTCCCCATGAAGTTTTAATGCTCCTTTAAGGAAAGAATAGACTTGACTTGATGCAGAAAAAATGAGGTACATTTGTAGATGATTTTATATTTATATTTACTAATGTTGACACCCAGTTAATGAGCATAGACATTCTCTTATATTAAATATTAATTTATATGAGGAGGGAAGGGGAAGGAGAGGAGAGGGGAGGGGAAAAAAGGGGAGGGGAGGAAACGAAGAAAGGAAAGAAGAAAACCTACTATCCTCTTATTCAAGGCTCTTTCCTTAGTTTTTAAGAAAAGGCTCTTAATTAACTAGCTGAAGTTAAAATAAGAGCTTACTGTAGAACTTAAAGCAAAAAAGACTTAAGTTGGAAAGCAAATGTATACAAAGAATATAATAAGCATATTACTTAACAAATATTGTTCTCATCTCTTTATATGAAAAGTAGCTCAATATCCATTTTAGATTAGTTTATTAAATTTACTATTATTATTTTAGTCTCATGAATATCCTTTATTGATTTTATTATCCCTATAACCAAGGGAAAAGATCACAGTTTTCAACTACAATTACAACAATAATTGTTACCCAATTTTTAATCTACACCTTCTACCTCATTTCTATGCCATTTTTCATTGCAGAATAAGCCTGAATTCCAGACATGCTTGGGAAATGCAGTGAGTATTCCTATCTAGACATTTGTATTTGCTCATATCCAACAGCAAGGTACTATAAGCATAGCTTTTACTTCCCATGTAAATTGAGGCTATATATTTAAAAATAGATACATTGCTCCTCATATGGTGCAGAGGTCTTTCAACATTTGCTAGAGCTTGTATCTTATTCCAAGGTATTTAGATTTGTAGGGAAAAAAGAAGGAAGGAAAGGAGGGAGGGAGGAAAGGAGAGAGGAAGGGAGGGAGAGAGGACAGGAGGGAGGGTGGGAGGATGGGAGGATGGGAGGGAGGGAAGGGGAAGGGGAAAGAATGGGGAGGGAAGGGGAAAGAGAGGAGAGGGGAAGGGAAGAGAGGGAAGGGGAAGAGAAGGAAGGAAAGAAGAAAACCCACTACCTCTGCAAAGAAATGGAAAAGGATGGACTGTAGTTATCCTGACCTGGATTCTCAAGACCAGTCCCCTGGTTACTAAACGGCCTCTGTCTTGTCAGATATTTTATCCTCTTATTCAAGGCTCTTTCCTTAGTTTTTAAGAAAAGGCTCTTATTTAAGTTTTCTTGTGTCTTTATGTAAGGTTTAGGGGCAGTATTTATAAACTATCTAATGTAATACCTGACATAAACCAACCTCAAGAAATGGTTGTTGATTTCCTGTCTACACTTCCCTTCTTAACCATCCTTCTCTATCCATTTCCCTACATCACAGTCATGACCCGACACAAATAAACTAGATCTGAATGTCTGAAAGATGAGGCCCAGGCATCAGTATTGCTAAAGTTATCCAAGTGGTTTTAACATCTAGCTAAGGTTTTGAAATACTCTATCATCCTTGATTTTCAAAATATTAAAAATGACTGTGGAATTCAGTCCTTAATTTTATGAGTTGTTTGCCATGGCTAATTATATCTACTAGCACTATGGTCAGCAAACTGTGGCTCATGGGCCACATGCGGCTCTTTGGCCCCTTGAGTGTGGCTCTTCCACAAAATACCACGGCCTGGGCGAATCTATTTTGAAGAAGTGGTGTTAGAAGAAGTTTAAGTTTAAAAAATTTGGCTCTCAAAAGAAATTTTAATCATTGTACTGTTGATATTTGGCTCTGTTGACTAATGAGTTTGCCAACCACTGTATTAGTATATTCTTTAATTGCTTGCCTAAAAACCTTGAAATCACTTGTTAATGAGAAAACATCAGGGGCTTCTTACTTGTTCTCCACAGACTTGACTGTAACAAAAAACTTTAAAATCTACCAGCTTTATTTCTTCAAAGCAAGGGGGAATGTCAATGTTTTTTCTAACACAAGGTAATCAAATTAGGCCTTGGAGGGTTTCTTGTGTCATTTTTAGTGGTAAGAAAAAATGTGTCAGTAATGTTAAATCAAGGCAAAAATATCCTGTTAATGCAGCACCATCCTATACAATAATTAAGCTGTTTCGTTCTTTTCTCCCATTAGTTATGTTTAGTTCTTTTCTTCCAAATTTATCTTTACCTATTTTCTCAGTTATGTTTAGTTCTTTTTAGTTATGTTATGTTTAGTTTTTGTGGTTATGTTTAGTTCTTTTCTTCCATAAGTTAATACTCTTGGCATGATAATCATTTGCTGAAGGTGTTACCAGTTAACAAAGAAGGGCTGGTACCAGAGTTACTTAAGGCAATAATACCCACAGGGTGGTTCTCAAAGGCAGCATCAGCTGAGAGCTTGTTAAAATGAAAGCTGTGAGGGCCTATTCCAGAAGACTGAGTCAGGATCTTTGAGAGCATCCATTTTAACAAGCTATTCCAGTTCTACTTACTGCATATTCATTCTTGAGAATCACAGGCTTACAGGATTTCTAAAGCTAATGAAATTTAGTTTGTAATACATGGTGTTATATAGCCTCATTTCATCCCTTCCTGAGTCTACTTTTTCCCTTTTTCCACAAAAGTGCTTACAAAATAATTATTATGCCAAGGAAATGTCTTCAATTAGCTGCTGAGTAACCATGAGGACTAGATGAAGTTCTGATCTGTTTCAGCAAGTCCTGAAGAAATCAGATTTCCCCACGAGCTGGGTCCTATAAAATTCAAAAAGTAGCCCCAGCTGAAGAATGTTAACACAAAACATTCACTCACTTTTCACTCACAGAAGTAAGATCTTGAATTTTGGTTGCTTTATAATGAATTCCTATACATTTGTTTATAAAAGAATTTATATGTAAAATAGAGTTTTTGACAACTCATACATCTTATATTGTAACCAGTTCAGGATGGAACAAATGAAAGTCTGCAGGAAAGCTAATCAAAGTGTCATTTCTTAAAACAAATAATACATAATATTTCCCAGCAGCATCTATTTCTGAGCCTGAGATCATACCAATGATAAAAGATTAGCAGTTAGAGATATTATTGTATCTTTTCACTTTCTAATAAGGTTGGGTAATATAACTTCATTAATTATAAACATTTTAATCGTGTCTGGGGATGGATAGATGCAATATTATAATCCAGTAATATTTGATCCTTTGTGTAAGATTTTACAATTGCTACTCCCCAACCCATTAATTTCAAAAGTGCTCCATAATAAAAATCCAGGAAGATTATTTCATTTTTTCATGAGTTACTCCAATTGTATGAATATCCTGTGTACACCAATGCTTTACATGAACATCTAGTTCTTGAAGTTCTGAAAATGTTAATGTGTCTATCAGTGGAGAATTTTAAAATAGAAAAAAAATGTTTAAATCAACTCTCACGCTTATAATTAAAGAAGACTTATTATATGGATAAAGAAAAACAACCCAGATAATTTTAATTCTTTTATATTAACTCTTGACTATATATTTTTATTCATATGTAGTCAAGCCTAAAATATTTTTAGTTAGTATCCCAAACCTAACAATAGAATGAGGCTATAATTAATCATTCCCATCTCTTAACACTTGGGTAGTCCAGGAGAAAGAGATCTTTGGAATAATCACAAAAATCCCAATTGCTACCCAGGGAGGTCACTTGATCTTTTCCTGTTTCTCTTAGCAGTGAGAAACAGAACAGAAGGTCATTTGAAAATACCAGGGGGATGGGAAAAGTTATAATTCTGCCATTTAATAATAAATTAAAACAAAGCACTAAATGTGTAAAAGACATATAACTTTACTTCCCAATGCTTCTCAGGATAACAAAGTACAGGGTTCTGAGTTGGTCATTATATTTACTTTTTCATTTACTTTATTATATCCATAGGAGGGATTTTCAGTATTCTGCCTGAATACAGATTTTATTCTATGACTTCATAACACTTTCTTTTACACATAATAGGATGTTAAAAACATGGTATTTACAGCATGGCTTCCCCATTATTTCCATTATCAACTGCTCCCTCCATGAGGAACTACATTTAACACTGTACATATGTAATGCCATTTCATAAGTGAAAAAGTCTACTTATAAAATATGTCAAATAGTCAAGAGATTATTGGTTTAGAAAATAGAAATCATTGAGTAATTCTAGTCTATTTTTTCACAGACTTCATTTAGTATTGTACAAACAAGACTTGTAAAGACTTTGATAAGTAAGCTCCTTGAAATTGCAGGTTTGCTTTTGTCTAAATTAAAGTTTATTTAAATGTCTGCTCAATAAATAAATCAATTCCTGAAATT
Organism: Lasiurus borealis; assembly: GCA_004026805.1. NCBI lineage: Eukaryota > Metazoa > Chordata > Mammalia > Chiroptera > Vespertilionidae > Lasiurus > Lasiurus borealis. The sequence goes on along the minus strand of PVJN01055800.1, from coordinate 2,305 downwards.
AGTTCCATGAGTTATATGAATCTATGGTTTGAGGGAGGGAAATATTTCTCTGGAAGATATGTTGCTATAATAATATTTTTGAGAGAGTGGTAGAGAAAAAGCAATGATATGCATTAAAAGTAAAAGACAGTTTATTAAAAAGCTCTTCAATCAAATGTACTTGGTGTTGAAATGAAAACAAAACAGGCTGAATATTTTTTGTGTTTAAAAGAGAGCTTAAAAGTTGAATATGAAAATATTATATAATGTAGAAGAGTTACATTTCAGTAATATTTCACTTGCATGATTCCAACTAAATTAAAAATTCCTGTGGGGTAGATACTATTTATATACAGTGTGGAAGCTTCCATATGATTAATATCAGTGTCTTGCAGATAATTTGCAATAAATCTTTGTTTATCTGATTAGAGGTCAAATACTATGAAGGTTTAAGAAATTAACCAGCATCATTGGAAATAATCTGAGAATCTTTTACAAAATTCTTAAGTTTTAAATTAAGTCCTTCAGAGAGAATGAGAATCTAAATCAATGTGGAGACAGGTACCATTAGTTGCAATAAATAGTATGGACAAAGGCACAGAAGCAATAATGTGGTTGTTTAGCTTGGAGAATAGCAAGGGAGTTTCTTTTTAGAGAGCAATAATAGTTATTGTTAAATAGGTAATATGTATATGAAGATACAACCTGAAAAGAAGATTGAAGAGTTTGGTCCTTACATTTACATTTTAAATTAAGTAGCCCACAAAATTATATAAGTAGGTCTGTATATGGCCTTTGGGGTCAGGAAAATTTGTGTTTAATCTGGCTCAGTCTCTGACTAGCTATTGGTTTTATGTTATTTTACTTCATTGGGATTCATGTCACTCATTTGCAAAGGAGAGTAACATATAACCCCTATACTGCTATGCTGTTGATAGAACTGTCATATTTTACTTTTGTGGTTGCCAATGAGATGTGATTGTGGAGCAGAAGCACTATGTTCAAGAAATGCAGTTTAATATGCATGCAAAACCAGCAAAAAGTCCAATGCATCTTTGAGAACATGGGTCTGATATGTGAATCAAGTTGAAGTTAATGATTTAGAAGGTAATAACATATAGATAGCAATCAATAATCACAGGAAGTTTATTTAAATTGAGATTATGGGTTGAGGACAGAAGCCTCAGGAACTCTGGTGTTTAAAAGAAAAGGAAAGGCAAAAAGACTAAAAATTCCTGAGACTTAAAAGAAAAACCAGAGATAATTTCATGAAATCCCAGGGAATTGAGTTATAGCAAACAGCTATTGCCCCAATAATACCACAAAACAAACATCTTAAAATTATAACAAATATTTTGTTGTTTTGTTTTGAGGTTTTTTTTTGTTTGTTTATTTGTTATTTCGCTCATCAGTCCACAGTTTGATTGGGTCATCTGCACCTGTGCCTTAGGGATGACTGGGCTAAACTTTAAGCTTTGAATGGAGTTCACATATTCCCACATATGTTCTTCTCATGGCCAATGACTGGGCATAAGAACCAAGTCAAAATGCCAATGCACAACCTCTGCTCAGGTCACGTTCTCTGTTATTACATTGGGTAAAGCAGGTCATATGACCAAGCATAACATCAATTGATATGGCAATATGCCCTACAAACAGTGGGGATGAGAGAGAAAGTCCTTTGGTTTCCAGTATTCTTTTTAAAAACAAAAGTAAATATGAATAAACATTGTTTGTGGTAACCATTGCGACACTGTTTTTCAGTTTATTATTGAGAAGTATTTTAATTGACTAGTAGTTATTATACTCATATCCACTCATAATCTACCACCTTATATCAGACAATATTCAGTGGAAATTTTTCAGTGTGTTGTCAGAAAACAATAGATAATGAGAAAATATTAATAGAAAATTTTCTGATATAATTTTGATTTTCAAATTAAAAACATAACCATAAGTGATATACCATAATTACTCTCAAGTATAAAAAAATAAGTAGAAGAAGCATGTAACTCAAAATTCAATAATTAATAAAATTGATATTAGAGAAAAATACCCAGGAATAAAAAGCCATAGGAAGCAATATCATAAAACAATGCCCCTATTTTGTTCATCTATAATAATAAAAGTATAATATGCAAATTGACTGAACAGCAGCACAATCGTCCAGATGACCACACTATGACACGCACTACTGGTGCCAGGCCAGCCAAGGCTGATGGCATGCGATTGGTCAGGGAGCTGCATCGCCCTATGATCACCCTGCAGAGGGAGGCCCAGGCCACCTTCTGTGGGGCCATTGATGGCGGTGGGGGGGGGGGGGGGG
>PVJN01055799.1:0-12971 GCA_004026805.1 Lasiurus borealis | reverse complement strand
AGGCTAGTCATTGAACGTTTTTTATATGGGCATGCTTAGTAACAAATTAATTAGGCCATATTTGTGAAGCTTCCTTAAACCCTGTAGAAGACATATCTATACTGAAGTCTAACTACAAATTCCCCCAACCTACGGAAACCCTATGAAGGAACTGGAGAAGGGAAATAACCTCAAGTACAAACTCCTTAAGAAACAGAGATGCTCAGCTGCCAGTTCCAAACGATAAATTACCCCAAGAAAGGGCTGACCTCAGTCTTTCAGGTGTCGTTGGCTTTAGTATATCAGTCTATATTTAGTAACAGAAGTAGCTGTTAATGTAATTGTTGACATAGTATTAATATAAACCTGTAGAGATTTGCAAATGCTCTAAAAAGCATCTTAGAGGAATATAGATGAAGCTAAAAACTAAAAGGATATTCCAAGCATGTGGGATTTTCATGTTCTGCTAACATACTGCAAGGTAATTAATTGAGTTATAATATTTATATAAAGTACTACTTAACTCTTATTCCAGTTATGTCCTCTGTTCTCCTGAGCACCTTCTACATCACCGTCTTCCTCAAACAGTGAAAAAATAACTGGTCTTAGCGAGACCCTGGAGGCTGCCGGTGGCTGAAGCCTCTATCTGCAACCTGACCTCGTTTCAGGCTCAGCCGCTCCTCACCTCCCGCAGTAAACCCTTCTCCCTGACGACAACTCCCACCCGACTTCTCCAGGCCCCACGGAGGACAGACACCTCAACGCCCTTGCACCAGCATAACTCCACATCATCAGGAATTCCGCCTTCTCCCGCATGCTCTCTCTAGTGGTCTCTGTCCAATCAGCTCTGCTTCCCCTTCCCCCTGCATCGCCCTGCCTCAGGCCAGGTCAGACCTCCAGTAAGAGCCTCCCTCCTAAGCGCCTTCCCTTTCCAAATCCATCCAGGTCACGGCATCAGCATAATCTCCCAACAGCGAGCCTTCCCCAAGCTCCTCAGCAACAGCAAAGCCCTCGGCTCCTCCCCACCTGACACTCACTTTCGCCGAAACCCCCAGACTCCTGCACATACCCCCCAATAACACCCACTTTAAGGCAGCGGTCACCCCTGGCGGTCCGCAGCCACCGCTGCTCGGGCACCACCCGAGAAACAGCACCACTTGGTGGCCCCACGGCCTGGAAGCGCGGTTCAGCCTCCTCCCTCGCGGAAGTTCTACCAGGTCCAGGCAATCCCACTCGGTGACAGGGGAAACGTCCTGCATTTCCCTGGGAGCGAGCTGGCTCTGAACCTGTGTGCCCCCTGTCTCCCCGCGCAGCTTCCATCCGGCTGCCAAGCGTTCCAAGTTCCGGCCCAGGGGCTCTGGCATGGAAGGGGCTGCGGAAGAGACACTGAGTGGCCTGAAAAAGGAGAGAGAGCTCTGAGCCACCTCAGCCAGCCAAAGGAATGCTGGAGGACGGTCCCCTCCTGCGGCAAGACCTCGGGGAAAGTGGCTCCACTAACAACTGGCTGCCCGGCAGAGGCGACCCGATACGGTTGCCTATGCAAACCCCGGTGACAGGTTCCTGAGAATTTACCTCTGCTCACCTCTCCACCTGCCTGTGACTCTCAAATTAGAAAGGTACCGGGTGCTGTCCTCGGCTGAAAACTAAGGCTCAGGGTGCTAAGGCTGGAGAAGGAGCAGGAAGCAGCGAGCTGCAGATTATGCGGTGCTACCCAGAACTGTTTGAGAAGCAAAGGTGAGACATTTGGAAACTTAAGAATACGTATAGCTTCTTTCACCAGCTCACAAGTACAATTCACAAAAGAGAGGAAATGTGTCAAAATATGAATCAAAGTTTCTTTCATCCTAAACGTGCACAAATGAATCACACTTCAAAAAACCTAAAACAGACTTAAACTCACGTAATAAAATCTGTCTTTGCAAGGTCTCTCATGAACACTGATGCAAAATATTAGTAAATCTAGCCCAGCAAGGTATAAAAAGAATTGTATACCACAACCAAGTAGTTTATCCCAGATATGCAAGGCTCATTCAGTGTTTAAAAACCAATAATGTAATCCCATATCAGCAGGATACAACCCCCCCCCAAAAAAAACAGCCCACATATGAACACATGCAGAAAAGACATTTGACAAATTCCAACACTCATTCATGATTTAAATTTTTTAAAAAGTTTTCCTAGAGCTAACAGGTGATTACAGCAAGGTTACAGGATACAAGGTTAATATACAGAAGTTAATTACCTTCCTATATACCAGCAATGGAATATGAAATTGAAAATATTAACATTAGCATCCTCAAAATTTGAAATACTTAAAATTAACTCTAACAAAATATATATAAACTCCAGAACTCTTATGAAAGAAATCAAAGAACTAAAGAGACATTCCATGTTCATGGATAGGAAGACAGTATTGTCAAAATCTCAATTCTTCCCAAATTGATCAAAATATTCAATGCAATCCCAACAAAATCCCAACAAGTTATTACCAACAAACTAATCCTAAAGTTTATATAAGAGCGAAAGACTCAGAATACCCACCAGAGCACTGAAGAAAAATAGAGGACTGGCTACCCTGGCATCCACACTTACTACAAAGCTACCAGAGGCCAGCGCATGACATTCTGGCATGCATAGGGTCCCCAGGCCTGGCCGGTGATCAGGCCCATCAAGGCCTTCCCGCTGCCAGCGGCTGGCCAGAGCTTTCCTTCGTCCCATGCCACCCCCTGATGGCCAGCAGACATCACAGCAAGTGATCAAACTCCCAGTCTCTCAGTCGAACCCCCAAGGGGACACTTTGCATATCAGCCTTTTATATATATAGATTGTAATCAAGACTGGGATGCTGATAAAAGAACAGACAAATAGGTTAATGGAATAGAACAGAGACCAGAAATAGGCTCACATACATAGAATCAACTGATCCTGGGAAGCAATTAAGGCAATACAATGGGGAAAAGATGGTCTTTTTGAAAAGTGGTGCTAAATAACTACACCTGCATTAAAAAGAAAAGAAAAAAAAAGACTCCAGACACAGAACTCTCACCCTTCAAAAATAAAAATAAAAAAATCCAGCACAGCCTGGCCGGCCTGGTTCAGTGGTTGAACATCAACCTATGAACCAGGAAGTCATGGTCAGAACACAGGCTCAGGTTGCAGCTCAATCCCAGGTGGGGAGCATGTGGGAGTCGGCTAATCAATAATTCTCTCTTATCACTGATGTTTCTCTCTCTCTTCCTCTCTGAAGTAAATTTTTTTTTCAATTAAGCACAGAGCTAACGTAAAATGCAGAACTATAAAATTCCTAGAAAATAAAAAGAAAATCTAGATAACGTTGACTGTGGCAATGTCTTTTTAAATAAAGGGCACAATCCAATGAAAGAAATAATTGATAGGCGGATTAGTTCAAATTAAAACTGCTTTGCAAACACACTGTCCAAATAATGTCAAAAAAAGCCAGAGACCCGGAGAATATATATGCAGAAGACACATCTGATCAAAGACTGTTATCCAACATATAAAAAGAACTCTGGAAACTCAACAGTATGAAAACAACCCAATTAAAACATGGGTAAAAGACTAAGCAGACACCTCACCAATGAACATAAAGAGGCAAACACCATGAAAAAATGCCCCGTATCTTCTGTCATCAGGGAACTGCAAACTAAAACAGCAAAGAGTCGCCCCTCCACACCTCCTAGAACGACCAGAACCCAGACCCTGACAACACCAAATGCCGACAAGGGATGTGGACCAGGTCTCTCCCTCCCTGCTGGGGGGGGGATGCAAATGTACAGCCGTTTAGAAAGGGTCTGGCAGTTTCTTACAAAACTGAGCACGCTCTGTCTGACCATAAGATCCAGTGTTTACCCAAAGGGGGTGAAAAATCACGCCCACACAAAAGCCTGCACACAGGCATTTACAGCAGCGTTTTCGTGCAAGCAATCAGCACGTCCTTCAGCAGGTGAGTGGGTAAATGGTGGTAGAGTCAAGCGAATACCACTCAGTGCTAAAAGGAAATGAGTTATCAAGCCATGAAAAGACAGGGAGGAACCTAATGCATGTTGCTAAGCAAAAGAAGCCAATCTGAAATACTTATCATGTAACTCTCATTCCAACTAGAAGACATTCTAGAAGAGGCAAACCAGGGAGACAATAGAAAGATCGCTGATGTGAGGGCTGAGGGAAGGATGGACAGGCAGAGCACAGAGGATGCTTAGGGTAGTGAAACTCTTCCATATGACATGACGGTTACCTGTCATTACACCGAGCAAAGCCCATACAATGTACACCAAGAACCAGCCTCAGTGTCCACTGTGGACTCTGCGAGGTCAACGAGGTGCCAAGGCAGATTCGCCCCTTTTACCAAAAGCATCGCTCTGCTTCGGGGCAGGTATGCATGTGTGAGGATGAGAGCTATGACAACTCTACTTTCTGCTCAACTTTGCTACGAACCACAGCTATACAAACTGAGGTCTATTTTTTTTAATCAATTCTTAACAAAGTTGTTTAGTCAATATACAGGAAACATTTTTTAAAATACCATCAGTTCTCAAAGAAATGATGAATTTTTAAAAGGCAGAGGAACTTTTAGTGTGAACCTAGAACTGCTCTAAAAAATACCCAATTTCAAATATATTCACACCTAATATCCTACTTTTTTTTTTTTTTTTTTTTTTGGATACTGAAATTAGCATGAAGGGTTCTCACTGGCCAAAACTGAACCAACTTGGGCATTCACAAAAAAAATAACAGTAAAAGAGCCCTAGCTGGTTTGGCTCAGTGGATGGAACCTCGGCCTGCAAACTGAGAAGTCCCAGGTTCGATTCCGGTCATGGGCATGTACCTTGGTTGCCGGCACATCTCTCATCAAAGTCTCTAACTCTATCCTTCTCCCTTCCTCTCTGTAAAAAAAAAAAAATCAATAAAATGTATTTTTTAAAATAACAGTAAATGATTTTAAAGCATTGAAAATAAAACAAAACTCCATGTCTACACAGGTGTAGATAAACACAAACAAAAAAAAGATTTTCCTTACAGTGGAAATCCAACTAATACATGAAAAGAATAACTGGATTAGAAAATCACCATTTGTCAATCTTCACAACAGATTCATAAAATAATCATCAATGCAGCCCTAGCCGGTTTGGCTCAGTGGATAGAGCGTCTGCCTGCAGACTGAAGGGTCCGAGGTTCTATTCCCACCACACATGCCCAGGTTGTGGGCTCAATCCCCAATAGGGGACGTGCAGGAGGCAGCCAATCAATGATTCTCTCTTGTCATTGATGTTTCTATCTCTCCCTCTCTACCTTTTTCTCTGAAATCAATAAAAACATATTTATAAAAAAAAAAAAAAGAAACTAGTGGGAAAAAGTTTAAGTATTAATAGGATATTTAAAGAGTCTCCCAAGTATCCCTCCTCAAAAAGAACTGGTATGTTACAACACCTGGTAGAAACCTTAACCAATCAAAGTTAACCACACCAGTGATCACATCCTCTGCCTCCTGGCATGCTGTAATAAGAACACAACATCACTTCTGTGGTATTCTTGCCAAAACAGTGCATATTCTAACTCTAATTATGAGAAAACATCAGACATACTGTAGTAAGAGACTTTCTACAAAATAACTAGTCCTATATTGTTTAAAAACAACATCATGAAAAACACAGACATTACTATTCCAATTAAAGAAGCTTGATAACTAACTGCCACACAAAAAACATGAGGTTTTCTTTTGTCTTTATAAAACAACAACATTAATGGGACAACTGACAAAATCTGAATACAATTTGCAAAAACTCCTTCTTATTAAGAATTACAGCCCCAACTGGTTTGGCTCGGTGGATAGAGCATTCACCTGTGGGATGGGGGGTCCCAGGTTCGATTCTGGTCACGAGCACATGACTGGTTGTAGGCTGGATCCCTTGTGGGGGGTGTGCAGGAGGCAACTGATCAATGAGTCTCCCTCATCATTGATGTTTCTCTCTCTCTCTCCCTCTCCCTTCCTCTCTGAAATCAATAAAAATGTTTTTTTAAAAAGAATTACATAATACTATTATACAATGTTAATTTCCTGACTTTGATCATTGTATTGTGGTTATGTAAGAGAAAGCCCTTATTCTTACAAAATACACACAAATATTTATGGATAAAGGAGTATCAAATCTGCAAACAACTTTCAAACAGTTCTCAGGAAAAATGTATTTGTGTGTGTGTGTGCGCACATCGAACAATAAACTAACAATTTATAAGATACTTTCCCAGGCTTACACAGAAGCTAGAGGAGTCCTTAGAAATATAAACCAATTCACCAAAGAAGGACACGAAATCCTCTAATCATTAGAGTCTAATGGCTTCCAGAGCCATTCGGAATAAACTGCCATTCCCCAAACTTTCTTGCAAATCTTTATACAACAGTGGGTTTGTCCGTTCCTTACCCGGCAAGCTGCTTCTCACCTGAGGAGCTCTGTGTCCTCTGCCTGAAACGCTCTTTGCACAATTGTGACAGGCCAGCTCCGGTCACCGAGACCTAGTTACCGGCCCGTCCTCAGAGCGGCCCTGCCCACTCAGCCATCCCCGCCACAGCACCGCCTTCATCGGCTGCACAGCCCTCGTCCCCAGCTTCGCTTCGCTCCTCTTCCTGCTCCTGGACGTCTCTCCACGGGAGTAAACACAAGTGGCACCAAGTCTTTTCTCAGGGCGATCTCAACATCCAGGACAGGTCCTTTCTCAAAAGCTTCAGACCGAACCCGCCCTAACTCCTGGTTTACCGTCAGTGGCCTCTGGAACAGTTTTGTGATGTGCTTTTTGAGAATCCCAAACCTCAGATCCCAGAGCAGATACCCAGTGATTACTAGCTTAATCCGCTGAATGAATTTCTGTAAAACACATGGCCTCGGATTTTCACCTTCATACGAGTGCTCTTCCTGCGTATCAAGAGGACGACCTGCAGAGGACCGCCCCTCCGTCCTCATCCCCAGCCCCCACAATACCAGCTGCGGGGACGAGGCCCGGGCCTGGAGAAGGAGTGCCGCCCCTCACCCACCTCAGCCGTCAGCCCGGCGCTGCTCCGGCCCCGGGTGCTCCCTCCACACCGCTTCTTACAGGAGCTGGCCTGGGTTCTATGCCTTTTCACTCCTTCGTCTGCCCCTATTGGGCCTTTAAGACCTCTGAGTAAGGGGTATGCACCCTAAGCCCTGCACCCACAGAAACCACATGTCACATGGTCAGCGCTGAAAACACGAGGACCTGCTCTGACAAAGCCGTGTTCTCCTCAGTATGGGGGATTCTGGGACGCTGAAGATTTATGGGACAAAATAAATATTTGAAATAATGGCTGTCTCTAAAAATACTGGGGGGTCTGCATGTTTATACCTCATACTATATATTAAAAAAAAACACTCAGAATTACCACAGACATACATATAAGAACTAAAATTCTTAGGCGAAAACAGATGTGCATCTTCTTGACCATGGATTGGACAATGGCTTCTTAGAGATGACCCCAAAGCATAACCGACAAAAGAACACAGGTAATTGGCCTGCCCCAAAATCAAAACCTCTGTGCCTCACAGGCCACCATCAAGAAAAAGACCACCCACAACATAGGAGAAAATATCTGCAACTCACTTACCTGACTTGCATCCAGAATACGTATATAAAGGACTCTTACAAGCCAACAATAACAAGATAAGTAACCCAGCTGAGATGTGGGAGCGGGATTACGATGACGCTTCTCTGAAGAAGAGATACCAATGGCCAGTGAGACACGGAGAGACGCTCCGTACGGCGGAGAAAATGCAAATCAGAGCGAGGCGATGGCGCTGCTAACGGCGGTGGCAGGAGACTGACAATGACATGTGCGGAGAGGAACGGCGCTCTCGTCAGGGCCAGCAGCGTGACATGGTGCAACCACTTTGGAACACAGCCTGGCAGGCCCTCGCAGGGTAAACAAAGAGTGACCAGATGATCCAGCAAAATGAAAAGCATGTGCCCACACACACACACACACCTGTACACAAATTTCATAACAGACAGAAAGTGGAAGCCTCGATGTCCAATCAACAAACAGAAAACATCCAATGGAGTGTTATTCCCCACAGAAAGTTAGGAAACACTGCTATGAGCCGTCCGTCATACACGACGCTGCCAAGCCAGGCCTGAGAGGCCACACGCCGTACGACTCCACGTGTGAGAACCGCACAGAACAGGCACATCCACAGAGACAGAGAGGCGTGCGGCCCGGAGCTCCAGCAAAGGAAGAAACGCGGCTAACGGGCACGGTCTCTTTAAGAAGATGGAACCGTTCCATACAGGTGGCTGGCCCACAGCTCTGTGCATGCGCTCCTTTAAAAGGGTGAATTCACGCTGTACGATAGACCTCGATGAAGCGTTATTTAAAAAGAAACAAATGGGCACTGTGGGCTCCAGAACAAGCCCCACAACATGTGCTCAGTGGCGGGCAGCCGAAGGCAAGGTCAGCGTCAGCTCGAGAGATGCTTCTGCCCCTGCCCGCCGCGCCGCCGGGCCAATCTGAGCCGGGAGAGTTTTCAGCGGTAACGAACTTCCTCGGACCGATCTGCAGAGCGGGGCGAGCTTCTCCTGACCCAATCCAGGGCACTGCCCTCAGCCCGGCCCAGAATGCGGCCGATACGCACCCAGCCTGCCTAGCTCCGAACCGCGCCGGCCGGTGCGTTCCGGTGCACACGGTTAAATGTGATTCTATGTGGCCCACCTGCCTCCTGTTGATGTGTTTACTCAGTGAGCCAACAGAACCAGAGGCAGGAGAGGGGAATTTTCCCCTCCCCCAACCCGCAGCTGACTTCCATAATGCCTCATCCGCCCAAATGTTTTTTAAAGATGTTTAAGTTGATTTGAGAGAGAGCGAAAGAGAGAGAGAAAGAGAGAGAGAGAAACGTCCATCGGCTGCCTCCAGCACACCGCCCACTGAGAATGGAGCCATAGCCCAGGCCTGGCCCTGACCAGGAAGCCAGCTGGCGACCTCGCCGCGCACAGACCACTGAGCCACAGCAGCCAGGCCAAGTGTTTGTTATTTAGATGAATTCCACCACATACAGATCTGCCCTGACCAAGGGGGAGGAAAAATGGTGTTGTGTTGGTTGAGAAGGGGCGAACTATAAAAATAAAGAGAATCAGGGTGTGTGTTTTTTTTTTCATTACTAAAAAGTTCAATTTCACGAGGCTGAAAAAGTATCAAATTTCCACTCAATTTACCAGACCAAATCCATTTTGAAATTCAAACTAATGGTTCTTGTCAAAAATCTCAAAATACCACCCTTTCAGAAAGCAAAGAATGCTAACTGATCCAGATTTCTCAAGAGGCGGAATTACTGGTATAATTCTATGAAAGTATCTTTTACAAATCCAAGTAGTGTATGTAAAAACGTCTAGCATTTCTGTAAAGTTTATTAACAGGCTAATTTTAGCTCCAATTAGGCTAAAAAGGTTTCTGAAGCTTTAAAGGGTATGTAAACTACTTCCTAAAAATCAGTCCATTTCAAGGGATAAAAGTTTGATGAACTGGAGGGAGAGGACACGTTTCCACACGGATGCATCCAGAGGGTTCACTGCTAAGAGACTACGTATCCAGAAAATGTACCCATAAATGCCAGGCCTTTTACTCACACACACACAGCACAACAGAAACACGCACTCTTTTCCAGCTACATCCGCATCCACCAGGGACTCCGTAATTACATGCATCGCCCATGGTCCCAGCTGGCTGTGTTTTCCTCACAGTGTGACAGGTAACAGTGAGTCACACATTCCCTGCGTCTCATCCGCCTCCCCGTCAATGGCACTTGCCCCCAACATCTGAGGTTAAGGATGTAAATAGAGACCACAGACCACTGTCTTTTTCCCGGGAGGCTCCATGTTACCCACACACCACAACTATGGAACACCCTGCGTGTCCCTGGTCCAACTCAAACAGCAGCAACTGTCCCAGACCAGATCTGAAGCAAACCACGGAATGCAGTTCTTCTCACCGAATAAGACAGGAAGGACCACTACCAAAATGTGGAGCATCCTCCATCGCTGCGGCCCTCCGATACAGCTCCTCACGTGGTGGTGACCCCCAACCATAAACTATTTCCTGCTGCTTCATCGCTGTAATTTTGCTACTGTCATGAACAGCAATGGAAATACCTGTGTTCTCCGATGGTCTTAGGCGACCCGCTGGCTTGAGAACCGCTGCGGTGGAGCCGAAGAGCATTGGAATGAAGATGTGCAAGGTCTTACTCACCCAAAGCATACGCAGGGCACAAACATTCCACACCAACCGCGGCATCAGGGGAAATGGGGTCACAGCCCAGGGACGAGCGGCTACTCTGGGGGGAAGTGGGGAGAGGAGGGGTATGAGCAGCAACCCTCCAAACTGGGCGGCAGGTGGAGGGAGTCCCAGGGCCCCAGGGGTCGGCTTCTGCGGCTCCCCTCCCCGCCGTCTCCTCACCACCGGAGGGAAGCACACATAGAGCGGTGGCTCTTCCCCTGCCTGTATCGGTGGCACAGAGGCAGGCAATCTCCCCGATACCGGACGACCGGACCCGAGTTCCCAAACCACGTTACCCGCAGGCTCTGGAGGTGCCGGGCCGCCACCTCACAGTGCACAGCGCTGGCGCCGGCCAGGAGCCTCACATCACCCTCGCAGCCGAACCCGGCCTCAACCACGGGGTGTCTGAGGCGCTAATGAAGGAGCTGAGACAGCAACCCCTCGCGACAAGTAACATCCTCCCCGAAACGAAGAGAGGACCGTCCTCGGTCCCTAAAGCCCCAACAAACACAGCGCTGTGGAGGGCCAGCATCTGGCGGGGACCGGCTGCCTAGCTTGTCCTCAGCACCCAAAGCAGCACCACAGGGGAGCACCCTCTGCACGGTGGCCTCGGTGGCCTCGGTGAATCCGCCACCGCCGCGAGGAGAGCTCCAGCTCCAGCTTCATGTCTCACGTCGCTGCGGTGACTCGCCCCAGGCCCCTGGCCCAGCCAGGCTCCAAGCCCCGGACGGCTGCCCTGGCTTCTTGTCCACTGAGTCATCCGCGCTTGACCCAGACCGGGGTCCCCTGGAGGTCACCGGAGCGATGAGGCCGCCAACCCAAACGGGCCCACGGGCAGAACAGAACCGAACCGAACCGAACCGCTGGCGGTGCAGCACGCCCAGGAGCTCCGAGGCCCCTCCAGCTGTGTTCCCCAAAACAGCCTTCTTAGACCCTCCACTCAGCGCCAGCACCTGAGACCCGAGGGACCAAAATATGGGGGGGAGCGAGGATGGCGATGAACCTGACAGTCTACGGCAGCGGTTCTCCACCTTCTCAGGCCGCGGCCCTTTCAGACAGCTCCTCGTGGGGTGGTCACCCCCACCCATAAAATTACTTTCGTTGCTACTTGGTAACTCTAATTTTGCTACTGTTACGAGTCGTAATGTAAATATCTGATAAGGGGGATGTGTTTTCATCGTTACAAATGGAACATCATGAAAGCATAGGGATGAATCACAAAAACAATATGTAATTATATGTTGTGAAATATTTCTTTCTAATGACAAATACATGAAATGTTGTCTTGAATCGCGGTGTCGCATGGACAACAGTCTTCCTAGGACAACAGTAAACTACATGGCTGCACTTTGCTACATTGAGAAGCGGCCTGTTGGTGCCTAAGACCATGGGAAATGGGTGTTTTCCGCTGGTCTCAGGCGACCCCTGCAAAAGGCTCGTGTGACCCCCCAAGGGGTCGCGACCCACAGGTTGAGAACCGCTGGTCTGCGGGGTTCTGGGGGGAAAAAGGAGGAGAGGGGTCAGCGGACTGAAATGCAACATCCGCAGCCGGACCGGTTCCCAACCTTGGCGTCCGTCCGTGCGTCCCTCCGTCCGTCCCAGGAGAACGGGCCGGTCCCCCACTTCCCAGCGGAACCTCGCGGCCGGGCGGCCCGGGGGAGGCGAGGGGGGCTTCACGCGGGCCCCGCTCGCCGCCGCCCTTTTGTCTGCGCAGAAGGGGGGTCCCCGAGCGACCGGCGTGACCGCGAGCGAGAGCTCCTCGGGGGTGTCCTCCTCCTCCTCCCGGCCGCAGCCCCTCGTGTCCTCCTCCTCCTCCCGGGCCGCAGCCCCTCCGTGTCCTCCTCCTCCTCCCGGGCCGCAGCCCCTCCGTGTCCTCCTCCTCCTCCCGGGCCGCAGCCCCGGCGACCGCGGGGGGCGGAGACGCGCCCGGAGGCGGCAGACACGCCAGCGCGGGGGCCGGGGCCGGCGGCGGTGCACCGGGTCTCCCCGCGCCTCCTCCTCCTGCTGCTGCAGAGAGAGCGGGGGGCGGCGGGCGGCGAACCCCACTCCCCGCGCCCCGCGCCCCGGGCGGCAGGAGGGCAGTGGGGGAGGGGACGCGGGCGGAAGGGGCGGCGGGGCCTCGGCGGCCGGTAAACAAGCGGCCGGTCGGACCCTCCCTCGCCCGCCGGGCCCGGCCTCTCCCCGCGCCGGCCGGGGAGGAGCGCGGGGCGGCGGCGGCCGGTCGGGCTCCGGGCGCGGAGGCCGCGGCGGGCGCCCCCCCGAGGCCCGGTTACCTGAGGGCGGCGGCGGCGGCGGCTCCTCCTCCGGCTCCGGCCCCGGCGCCCCGGCTCCGCGCGAACCCCGGTGCCCGGCGGCGGCGGCCCCCCGCGCTGCCCTCGCTGACGGCGAGCCGGCCCGGCCCCTCTCCGCTGCCCCCTCCGCGCCGCCTCCGCGCCCCCTCAGTCAGGACATGGTCCCCGCGGGCCCGCGCGCGGCTCCCGACCGCCTGAGGCGGGGACGCAGGGGCGCCGGGCGGGCGGGCGGCGGCGGCGGCGAAGGAGGCGAAGGCGGGGGCGGCGGGGCGCCGCGGGGCGCGGGCGGCAGGGCGGCGGACGACCTCGGACGCGGCGGCGGGAGCGTAATGGCGGCGGTGCGGGGCCCCGGAGCCAAATAAACCCTACGGCGAGCAGCACGACGTCAGGGCCGGACCCCGCCGCTC
>PVJN01055796.1:0-12971 GCA_004026805.1 Lasiurus borealis | reverse complement strand
GCACCTTTGGCATTTTTGTCCAAATAGACTTCGACGTACGAAGTGGGGACGTAGCCCTCCTCGTCTTCGTTCCTCCGGATGCGGGTCCACCCGTCGCCTTTGTCCTCCTCGATGACGTACAGCGTCTCCCCCTCCGCCACCGAGATGGTTCCTTCATTCTGACCTGGAACCAGATCAGCGTGGGTGAGGCCTGCGGCCATTGGGAGCCTGGCAGGGCGCAGGTGCGGGAAAGCCGGGCGGTCCCGGTGCCGGCCCTGCCCCTCCCAACAGGAGAGGAGCGCCACCGCCCACCTGGCCACCTCCCCTCCTCTCCGCTCCCTCCCTCTCGGGTGGAAGTTCTCGCGGGCCTTCAGGCCTCCCCCCCCCCCTGCCCCGCCCCAGGCTGGCTGCGGCCCTGCACGTCTGCACCCAGTGTCCCGAAATCTGAACACGACAGACGCCTGGTTCACGGCTGCTCCCTCCTCCCGGCCCCTCCCCTCCCATTTCAGCACCCGCCCTCGTCCCTCCGCCTCTTCTCTGACTTCCTCCCGCTCGGCTCCCACTGGCAATCAGCCACGAGCAGTGCGTTAGCTGCGGCCTCTCTGCGTCCGGTCCTCCATCGAGGCTCCGCGGGCCGTTCGCTAAGCTAAGTTCCGAGAGCGGCCCCCTCCGCCCGACAGCGCTCAGGCAGGCCCTCGCTTAGGACGGCCACAGGCGTGCGGGGCGGTTGGACACGAAGGGAGATTGGGGACATCTTTCCTGTCTTGTCACTGAAAACTCACTGCCGCCAGGGCTTCCCTGACTCACGGCCCTCGCCTCCCGCAGCCTCGTCATCACAGTCTGCACTGGGTCCCAGTTCCCCATTCCCGACAGCCACCACCCGTTCTAATTGCTCCTCCACATGCCCGGCCCTGCCCCCGGCAGTGATGCCAACAACATCCCAGGTCCAGCTCGGCCGGGCAAGGTCTCCCCAAACCCTCTCAACGCGTCCTCAGTGTTTGCCGCCTAAAATCCCATGTGTCCTCTGCTCCCCACCCCCACTTCCATGGGCGCTGCCTGCCTGTCTTACATCCCACTCTGACCATCGACACCTGGGCTCAGCCACACGACCCCCACGCCCCTGATGCCCAGAGTTCTCTGAACTCCCCTGAGGGAGTGCCATGATCCCCCGTGTCCCCCTCCCATCTGTGCTGCCCCTCCGGATGCTGAAGCTGCCTCCCAGACACAACTCCGCTTTGTTCTCCGGGGCGGACGCCACACCGTGCTGCCTGCATCCCACCCCTGGGGAGACTTCTCAGACAGGTGCCCGGTGAACGCTGAGGACGCAGGAAGTGACCAGCACTCCGTACTCTGCGCGTTACGGCCAGCTCCACGCGGCTTCGCAGTTACAGGGACCAGAGGCACATACACAGCCAGCACCTGCTGGGGACCACACTCCGCAGACAGAGGGGCAGAGGGAGGTCTGGGCTTAGGGACAGGCGGCCACAGGCCGGCAGAAGCGTTACCGTCAAAGGTGTAGAGCGCTTTGCACGTCCCGATGGCGGGCAGCGGCTCCTCGTCGTCAAACTCGTCGTCGAAGTCCGCGGCCAGCACCTTCACCTCGCTCTCCTGGCTCTGCTCCTCCGTGTAACTGCCATCCGGGCTGCTCAAGAAAGCAAGCGCGCAGCAACTATAGCGCCCGGGCCCAGGACACGGCCTGCCCGCCCGCCCGCCCGCCTGCCGCCCGGGGCTGCCAACTGAGACCCTCTTAAACGCCCTTCCTTCCCCCCTCCCTTTCACCCCCGGAGCCAGAGCCACAGCCCTCCCCGCCGGGGCGCTGGGATCTGCGCTGAGACTCCGTCCGGAGGGAGAAGCCCGAGCGAAGCCGGGATACGGTACCTCTCCCGGGCCTGCGCGCAGCTGTTGAGGGCCGGGGCGGGCTGCGCGTCGTACAGTCCGCTCTGCCTGCGCTGCTCGCCGCGGCCCGGGAGCCGGCCTTCCACCTCCGCCAGCCAGGCCTGGAACGAGAGCCGGAGACCGCTGAGCTGCCTGCACCGGGAAGCCGCCGCGGCTCTGGGCGCGGAGGCCGGTGGAGGGGGACGGGGCAGGGCCCCTCACAATGGACGGGAAGGCCGCAGCTCCGTCCCATCTCAGGAGCGGAAGTGGGGAACACATTCAGGCAGCTGCCCCGCGGGGCGGGGGGCCTGGACCCTGTCCACCCCCTGGGCTGCAAGCAGCTGTATGACTCGGGATAAGTCACTTCTAGATCCTTCTGTTCCCAAACCTCTGTGACCCCGGGGTCACGCTGGGAACAGGAGGAACTGCCACTGGAGCGCTGACTCAGCTTGAAAGCCACACTTCCCTTTCCTGCTGTTTTTCAGGAGCGGCCTTTTTCTTTTCTTTTTTAAATATTAATTTATTGATTTTTTACAGGGAGGAAGGGAGAGGGATAGAGGAGCCAGAAACATCGATCAGCCGCCTCCTGCACACACACCCCCCCCCCCTGATGTGCCCACAACCAAGGTACATGCCCTTGACCGGAATCGAACCTGGGGCCCTTCAGTCCGCAGGCCGACGCTCTATCCACTGAGCCACACCGGTCTCGGCTCTTTCTTATTTTTAATAATTCTTTATTGTTGCAAGTATTAGACGTCCCCTTTCTCCCCATGGAGCTCCCCTTCCACCCCCAGGCCTTCAGCACCCATTGTCTGTGGCCAAGGGCCACGCATACATGCATGCGAGGTCTTGGGCTGATCACCCCCCCCCCCCCACACCGACATCCTCCGCGTACCTCAAACTTCTGGGCCTCGAGCCGCAGCCTGTCTATGTTCTGGATGACTTCCGTGAGCTTGTGGTCCAAACTGGCGGGGTCCCCCATCTGCGGGTTCTTCAGGTACACGTCCTTCATCTTGGTGATGGCCTCTCTGGAAAAGCGAGCAGACGAAGGGGGGGAGGCTGATGCCGCCGGCCAGGCACGTTCTCTGGTCACCCTGAAACCACGTGCCGGGAGCCGGGCTGGGGGCGGGGCTGGGAAGGGACTTTCGGGGTCCGCACTCCTGAACCTTCTCCTTAGGAAGGAACCCTGCTCCCCGGGTGCGCATCATCCAGAGACCGATATTAACTCTCCGGCGGCCTCCTCGGGATGGGGTCCCCCTGTCTGCAGTGTGAGACATAAATCAATCCAAACAAAACCCAAACTCTTCCACGCATTCGCCCACGAAGCTGCGCTGCTTCTGGGAGCTGCGGCTGCAAAACGTTCACGTCACCGAGAAGCCCGGCTCCCCGCCCTGGGAATGTCATTACACAGTTTCAGCTCTTCAGACACGGAACCCGGCCCGGCCGGCGTGGCTCGGTAGCTGAGCGTCCACCCAGGAACCAGGAGGCTAGGGTTCGATTCCCGGTCAGGGCACATGCCCAGGTTGCGGGCTTGATCCCCAGTGTGGGGCGTGCAGGAGGCAGCCGATCCATGATTCCCTCTCCTCATGGATGTTTCAATCTCTTTCTCCCTCTGCCTTCTTCTCTGAAATCAATAACAGTATTTTTTTTTAAAAAAAGGAATGGAAGCCACAGTTGGCATCCATGTGGGTGGGCCTCAGGGCCTCGAAGCCGATGCTGCGGACCCCACCTTCCTGAGACCGTGTTTGGGAGCCCCCCACCGCAGCCTGCCCGAGGGGCCCAGAAGCCCACGCGTGCTCGGCTCGGCTCTGTCCAGCACGGAGGAGCTGGGGAACTGTCAGCGGACTGTCAGAAGCTTAGAGCAATGAGACATCCCAGCCAACGACGCAGACAAACCAACCAGGCTACTCTGAGCCCCGGGGATGCAGAAACGGCAGGAAGAGGGTCTCCCCGGCCCTCACCACCCCTGCCCGCTTCCCCGCACCTCAACCCGTACCCTGCCGGCCCCACGGGCGTCCGGGAACTGCCTGCTCCCCCGAGGCCACCTCCCCCTTGGAGCCCTCGGCCCGCTGAGCGGCAGCCCTGACTGGCTCTGCTTTCTTTTCCCTCACAGCACGCACCGTTCCCAACGTTACAATTTGCTTATTGCTTCCTGTCCATTTCTTCCCACCTGAAAATGGGGAGCCGAGACAGTGGGGGCCTGGGGCAGCGCCTCCCGGGAGCCAGGACGCACTGACGCCCCTAGGGCTGGGCTGAGTCTCAGACACTCTGTGATTTGTTCTCTAGACGCCATCGGTGCGCTCCCCACAAAGGTGGGAAGGCTAAGTGACTTCCCGGGAAGGAGGAAGACATGGACACTTTGACCCAAAGCTAGGATGGGGGGGCAGGAAGAAGGGGGGGGCCAGGCCATTTTCCTCATCCTCATTTGCATAAAAAACCCACCTCTGCTCTCATTCCCATAAAAGAGAGAATCCTATGTAGTTTGTTCCCCAAACTCAGGATAAAACCGACCGATAGAAGCATCCCGTTTGTAACAAGGCAGCCGGGAGGAAATCCAGGCTAGGACCTCCCGTCTTTCCACACGGAACTCGGCTTTCTAAGGACCCGCTCCCCCATCGGCCCGCCTACCTCTGATCCATCTCCTTCTGGATTTCCTTGTTTAACTCGTCCACCTTCTGCTGCAGCTTTTTCCTCCTCTGCTCGGGCGGGAGGTGGCTGAAATCCTCGGGCACCGCGCCCTGCGGACCGAACAGAAATACGCCAGGAAAGGCCGGTCGGTGGGCCTCCTTGAACACACACAGCGGGCGGTGGCCAGGGTCCCCAGACACCAGGGCGTGCGACACCGGTGAAGTGAACCCAGCCCTTTCCCCCGACACCAGAGGCGGCAGAATCCGCGCATGCAGACCAGGCCCCAAGCCAGCTCCGCCGAGGCGGCCACTCCCAAAGGCAAGAGCGATGCTGCAGGGGGGCGGGGGGAGGAGGACGAAGGAAGCACCCCGACTCGGGGAGAAGCCGGACAAGCCTGAGACGGAACCTTCCCTCCGCCTCAGTGTCGGCGGCCACCCTGACATTGAAGGCCATTTCAAGGTCAGGTTTCTTCATAGAAAACAGTGCCCGTCACAGGCGCTGCTCCCCAAGTCTGAGTACTGCCTCCTCTCTGTCCCCCAGACCCAGGCCGAGGCCCAACGTTCCCATCCCCGAAAAGTGACCTGGACAGCGAGTCCCTCAGAGAATGTGGGTGAAAAGGGTTTTAAAAAAAACCACCCCAAAACCAAAACGCTCCCCGCCCCCATGCACTCTCGGCCTCTGCCTCTGGAGGTCTGGACCTCGGGACATTCCGCAGCATCAGCCGCCTGCAGGGCGTGGAACCGGCCTCGGCTGCTCTCCTCCACCCGAGCGTGTTTCCCTATCGGATTCCTTCTCAAAACAACCGCTCTCTCCCCTCCGCGCCTGCGATTTCTGCGGAAAACACCAGCAGCGGGCGTCCAGACACACATACGCCCGCTCGCTAGCAGCTCAGTGATGGCTATCAGGTTCTTTGGCTGAGATGGGGCAATTTTCATCAAGAAAGAGAAGTGATTCGATGACCGGGCTAAGCCGAGGGACTGAGACAGGAGATTTTCCTGGGGACTGATCACACCCCGGCCAGGCCGACTTGGGAAGCGAATGGGAAAGAAGAGACCTGGGTAATGTCACTCCCGGGTCGCGCTGGGTCTGCCAGGCAGCTGGTGACCCGGGGTCCTAGGCTGCTGACGCTAAACGGCCAGGCCTCGGGCTGCGAGTGGGTGACTCATTAAACAGGATAGCACCAGGTCACACAAAGGCTAACTTCTCAAAGCTGCGTGCGTGCGTGCGTGCAAAAGAGAAGTGTAATAAGATGTAAGACCACAATGGAAGCGACTCTTCCCTAAGGCCGAACCAAGGATTCAATTCTGCAACTAAAGTGACGCAAACTAAACTAACGTCCCGCCAGAACACAGACAGCTGTTCTCCTCCCATACTGTCCTGCCCTGACATCTGGAGCCCTGCCTTTCAATGTGCGCGATCCCATCGCTTCCTGAGCTCCGTGGCTTGGTCTCGGGCCAAGTTCACGTAAAGCAAATCAGCACTCGATCTGGAAGCCGAGTTCGCGCTGTTGGCTCTGTCTCGTTCTCCCACAAAACAGTGTGGGATCCACCGCCTCAGAGCCTCAGAGGGCGGGAGGTCCAGCAGGTGGTAGACAAGGTCATGGACAGCATGAGCTGGGGCTGTGAATGGCCTGTGTCCGCCCCGCCCTGGAGCCACATGAGGCTGTGAGCTGGCGGAGGCTGGCCAGTGCCACCGTGGAACTGGATTTTAAAACCTCATTTCCTTCTAATTGGCTAAGATTTAAAGAGCCCGTGTCTGGCCACCTTTGGGGACACAGGTCGAGAAGAACAGGTGCAAGACTTGCGTGGGGGGCGGGGAACAGCTGCAGAGACTGTGTAAGCAACACGCACTGCGCTTGTGACTTTGGGGATGAATTCCTGAGTCCTTCCCCGGGGTCAGGCGCCAGTCTAGCCGATCCGGGGCCTACACAATCGCCTACGTTTCCGTGTTGGGACTTAAAACGAGCCTCGGTCACCATGGCTCCCACAAGCTCGTGCTGCCGTGGAGGCTCAGGCCGAGGCTTCTAGATCCGGGGACACAGTGTCCCGGCCAACCTGAGCGGACCCTTCTGCCCACGGAGCCTGCTGAAGCCGGAATCCCTCTACACAGTACCCTGACCCACGGCTCCTGCTGCCACGAAGGCGTGTGTGTTTGCAGCTTTGAGTTGTGCAATCTCGGGAGCAGCGGGGTACAGAGGACCAGGGGGCACTGGTCTTGGGAGGCGGGGCCACACACATGTGCATGTTAAATGGCGAAATAGCCATCCGTGTTAGCAACGGCAGGCACCACGCGCTCACCTGGCTCCTGGGGAGCGGTCCCCGCTATCACGGCCCGTGGGTCAGGGTCTTGTTTGGGAAGGTAACTGACACGCACCTGACGGGGAGCTGGGGGTTATGCGGGTTAGATTCTCTTTTAACACGTGGGGTGGTTAGTCTCGCTCACGGGAGAAACAACACAGAACACTGAGTCCATCGGCCGGACGGCAGAGGCTCTGTCCCCGTCACCGGGGCTCCTCCACTCGGCTGAGCACGGGCACCAACGCAGGGAAGTAGCTCCTGGGAGGGTTCCCGGGCTTCTGGCCACGGCCACTCAGACCCGGGTTTGAGCCCGGCATCGGCCCTGCGTTTGTCGTGGGCTCTGTGGCTCTCAGGGAGGAGCCTCTACCACGATGACATTTGCTTCTATTCGCAAGGAGCCGATAAACAGACTCTCCGCGCTCAATGTGCGCGTTCGTGTTTCAATAAAGAAAACACTGGCCATCGTTTTACGGCTCTGCGTGTAGGAAAACAGACACCATAACCGAAATCACGAGTGAAGCGTTAATGTTCTTAGCAACTCGGAAGGAGGGAGATCGGTTAGGAGACCTATTAGATTCCCGGCCTCCGTGCTGTGAGGTCTCACGCAGACAGGGCCACGGCACACACACACACAGAGAAGCACAGGCCAGAGGGCGCGGCGGAGACGGGGGGACGGGGCGGGCACCCAGAGACACACAGGGGGAACCTGGCTGGGCCAGGGCATGCATGCAGGGGGCAATCGTGCTTACCAGCTTGAGAGAAAGCTTCATGGACAAGTTCAAGGGGGTGTCGGGGAAAGAGAGAGAGAGAGAGAGAGAGAACAAATACATCAGAAGGAGAGGAACGTGGTCAGCCCCGCCGCAGTAACCTCGCAAATCCACCTGCCGCTCGTGAGGATGGCGTGGCCCGTGTCTGTGCAAAGTCCCCGAGAGGGGCGGTCCCCAGCGGCCCCCCCTGAGCTGCGTGTCGCCCCAGCAGACAGAGCGCACACAGGGAGGCAGGGCTCCCGTCTGCAGTGCTGTGCGGGCCCCGTCAGCCCGAGAGACACGAAAGTAAGTCTGCAGTCGCTGGCATTAATGCTCCTAAAAGACGGCCTGTGTCCCCCAAACCTGCTGCAGACGGAACGTCTGAAAGGCAATCGTCTCCCCAACACGCAGGCTGTATTTCCACGTGAGGGAAAGCTAATTCATAGGAAGAGGGGCGCTTCTCACAGGCGCGCAGGCAAAGTCTCAGGCTGCTGAGCAGCAAACCGAGGGCTGGCAGCTGCTCTGGAAACTGCCTGAGCGCCAGGCCCAGCGCCCGCCCGAAGAGGGGGTCACAGGCTTCCCATGGACTGAGCCCTGCCCACAGGGGGTGCGTCGCACTTGGGGGATTCTCAGGAGCAGCCGCTCTAGAGCATCAGCTTTGGGAACCGGACAGCCACTGGTCTCACCAGCCCAGGCCACTCCTGGCCGGGGCTCCGGGGCTCCCATCAGGAGCCCGCAGCAGCCATCCTGGGGGCCTGCAGGTGAGCGAAGGGACAGGGATTCCTGGGCCCCAAACAGGCAAAAAACTCTCCAAATTCAGAGAAGAAACACGTGGTTCTGCCCTAACCAGTGTGGCTCAGTGGATAGAGCGTCGGCCTGCGGACTGAAGGGTCCCAGGTTCGATTCCGGTCAAGGGCATTGTGCCTTGGTTGCAGGCACATCCCCAGTGGGGGGCGTGCAGGAGGCCGCTGATCGATGTCTCTCTCTCATCAATGTTTCTCTCTGTCCCTCTCCCTTCCTCTCTGTAAAAATCACTAAAATATGTTAAAAAAAAAAAAAAAAACACGTGGTTCTGTGTTATCAGGCCTGCTCGGTGGCCACACAAGCCGATCTGGCAGTTTGGTGCCAGGCGCTGCTGCCAGCCCCAAAGGTTCAGGCGATGATGGGGAGCGGGACCCCCACTATCTCGGGGACAGAGATTGGCAGGAAGCGCCCTTTCCTTTTCCGTTAGGAGGAGGGAGGCGTTCAAATTCTCCCACCGGGTTTAGCGAGTCTCATTCTTCAAACTCAAAGCCTACACCTCTCGTGAACAGGCCGAGCTTTGGAGGAGACGGTCTGCCGGAGGAAACAGCTGCTTTGGAGGAGAGAGGCTGTTAGAAGGAGCGTGGGGGCGGGGCAGGCAGCGTGGCTGTGCTGTGGGCCGCGCCGGAGACTCCCAGGGCCCCTCCTGTGAACTTGGCACAGACCCGCTCGGCACAGTGTGAGTTCTTCACAGACAGCGCTCCTTGTGCACAGCGGGCAGCGCCGCAAATACCTCCCCCACGAAGCACGGCGGAGACGGATGTTTCTCGCACATTCCCGCTCAACACCGCTGCCTCAAAGAGCCCGGGGCTGGAGGTCGGCACACTCTCTGCTCTCTCTCCGGCTACTCCGGGGTTTTTAAAGTTACACAGTCTTCCTTAAGCATTCTAAAGTACAGGATCCTGCCCTGGCCGAGTTGGCTCAGTGGGTAGAGCGTTGGCCCTGGCACTGAAGGGTCCCAGGGTCGATTCTAGTCCAGGGCACGTACCTCGGAGGCATGTTCCCCAACCAATGTGTCTCTCTCACATCGATGTTTCTCTCTGTCTTTCTCTCTCCCTTCTACTCTCTCTAAAAATTAATGGGGAAAACATCCTCTGGTGAGGATTCACAAAAATAAGTTAAATAAGATACGGATCCTAACATCCAAACAAGTAGCCTAAGAGTATCACCACTTCATGATAATAAGTCATTAGGATTAAGAATAAATCCCATAGAGATAGGAAGCACCAAATTCTGGGACACGATCCATTTTCCCGCCATCACAAGGCTACTGCTTGGAACGGTTAGGAACCGGTTCTTGGTTTTACACTGTCAGCCAGCCAGTTAGAGCTTTTGCAAGTAAAAACCGAATCATCTGCTAAGGCAGCGGTTCTCAACCTGTGGGTCTCGACCCCTTTGGGGTCGAACGACCCTTTCACAGGGGTCGCCTAAGACCATCGGAAAATGCAGGTATTTACATCACGATGCATCACAGTAGCAACATTTCATGGTTGGGGGTCACCACCCCTTGAGGAACTGTATGCAAGGGGCGCGGCCTTAGGAAGGTTGAGAACCACTGTGCTAAGGGGATGTTTAAAGGCTGCGTATGGTGCATTGCGAGGCCCAGGAGTACTGAACAGCTGTCAGGGTCAGGCGACAGTTATGGAGTCTGGGAGGCACAAGGTCAAGGGCACAGGAGAACAGAGAGCTAGCGCATCCATGTTCCCAGCAGCCACAGGTGCTAACCTCAAGTACAAGACAGGGGGCCTCAGAAATAAGCCCCGAGCAAGGTGTGCGAGGGCCACAGAAAGTCTGTCCACTCCTCTCTCTGTGACCTTGCGCATGCTCCGCGGATTTAGGGGGTGCTCCAAGCTTTATGGGGTGACTCCCTTGGGGATCTGTTACAGGAATGGAAGTGGGTGACCGGGCCACACAACTGCCACCTGCACAGCATCCTCCTCCTGTGACCCCGCCCCGCAGCTGCGTCTTACGGGGGAAATCGGGAAAAGCCAGCTCCGCTTGCTGGCAGTGTCAGGAGGTTTGACTGCCATTGGGAAGTCTGGTTCCGTTTTCCATTCCGGTTTCCCGGGGGAAGTGGCCTGGGGTTGAATTTGTACAATGAGGCGTTTTTCTCCCCGGGTGCCTGGGTCTCTCCGCTGAGAATTGCATTTCTTGGGGGAAGCCGGCCAGAAGGCACCGGGGCCCTGGTCTGGGTGCTGGCAAAGGGGTCAGTGCCTGTGCCAGGACTGTGGGGCCTGGCGTCACCCGCACTAACAACACGGTCCCTCCCTGCAAAAGCACAGCGGGTCTCCCTCGCGTCCTCTGAGTCTGCCAATGATCAGCAAGGGAACACAATTCAGCGAGTAAAATGGAAGTAACCACTGGATTGTGCCATCTGACCAACGAT
The DNA here is from genome assembly GCA_004026805.1 of Lasiurus borealis. Classification (NCBI taxonomy): domain Eukaryota; kingdom Metazoa; phylum Chordata; class Mammalia; order Chiroptera; family Vespertilionidae; genus Lasiurus; species Lasiurus borealis. The sequence continues at coordinate 2,259 of PVJN01055796.1, read as the reverse complement.
GGGTAAGGATTTGCAAAATCATTTCAGCAACTTTGGTGGCTTTTTTCCATATACAGTGGTACCTCGAGATATGAATGTCCTAACATACGAGATTTTTGAGACACGAGCCATCGAGCGAGCGAGCGATTTTTGCTTTGAAATATGAGCAACATTTGAGATAGGAATAATCTCGCGGATTGGCCGGCTGCACACGACCCACCAGTTTACCTCGACTCGGGCGTCTCATAGTTTCCCATGCCTCAGGGTTACGGAACGAATTAAACTCATATCTTGAGGTACCACTGTAATTAACTCTAAAACCTGGGACAAAAAGGTCGGCACTTTAGATTTAGAAGTCCTTTGCTCAGACCGGAAAAAAGAAATTCTAATGGAAGATGATAAAAATTACACTTTGCAGACTGCAAACTGAGCACATATCACGTAGGGTAGAGATGAAATAATGGTTAACAGCGCTCAAGTGGCATGCCAATCTTTAAAGATGTTCAGTGAACCAACATTTCCTTACAACTGTCCCCGACTTACAGCAAAAATTATTTTATCCTGTTTAATTCTTTAGAAACAAAATCGGCTCAGAGCCCTGGCTGGTGTGGCTCCATGGATAGAGCGTCAGCCTGCAGACTGAAGGGTCCTGGGTTTGATTCCGGCCAAGGGCACATGCCTAGGTTGTGGGCTTCATCCCTGGTGGGGGGTGTGTAGGAGGCAGCCAATCAATGATTCTTTCTCATCATGGATGTTTCTATCTCTCTCTCCTTCTCCCTTCCTCTCTGAAATCAATAAAGAAATTAAAAAAATCGGCTAAGAAGTGTCTGCACAAAATTTATACATTCTGATAAGAGAAACTTTCTCAATCTGGGTCTGAAAGTTGCAACTTTCAGATTCATTAAAAGACACCTTGAAATCACAGATCTGTTATCTTCCTAGATACTTTTCTTTTCTTTGTTTTTTATATATTTTATTGATTTTTCTACAGAGAGACAGGGAGAGGGACAGAGTCAGAAACATCAATGAGAAACATCGTTCAGCCACCTCCTGCACGCCCCCCACTGGGGATGTGCCCACAACCAGGACACATGCCTCCGACTGGAATCGAACCTGGGACCTTTCAGTCTGCAGGCCGATGTTCTATCCACTGAGCCAAACCGGCTTCGGCATAGGATACGTTTCCATTTGGGGGCACCACAGTCTTCAAGCTCAAAAAGAGAATAAACAAAACCGCAGCAAGGACTGGATCCTTTCGGTCATGTGCCTTCGGTTCTGAAATTGCTTGGCAATCAAATTTATTCCCCCAAACCTCACATTTGTTTTTCACTTTGAATTTCCTAATCCCACTTCTATAATCCAGTTCCTGTATCTTTGTTCCTTCTCCTTTTGCTTTCTTTTTTGCACTGCTACTTCAGATTTGAAGGGACATCAAAACTGACCCGACTAATACAGAGAAGCAAGAACATGTGTGTGCATGTGTGTGTGTATAAGAAAACACACTCACCACTTAGGAAAATCCTGAACAGAGGTGTGCTGAGCATAGAGTTGAGGAGCAAAAAATAAAATTCACTGGCTAATTATGGTTAGAGAGAGAGAGAGGGACAGGGAGAGAGAGAGAAGGGGTCCTTTCAATTATCAAAATAGTTCCTTATTTCACTGTTGTGTGTGTTTTTAAGTGTTCTATTTTTTCTTGCCATCTTTTTCTGCCACTCACTCATCACGGACATTCTTGCGTCTTTTCCTGAACACTGAGACCCCCGTGCAGATGCACTCAGGAAGCTGCCATTACTTCCTCCCACTTTCCAACGGCTCTCCTGCCGGGTTACGTGACTTAAGCACAGGCAGCGTCATGAGACCCGCCCGCCTGAGTCTAAACCACCGAACGGAGGCACCTGGTTATAACAGCTTCCCTCTCTGTAATGTCACGGGCCCCACCTGTGAACAGGCCCCTGGCTCTAACGCCCGGCCGTCCATCTTCCTAACTTCGCCTTCTCATGTCTCAGGTTTCTTATTTTTCAGTAAAATAACCTGAGGAAAGTGAGTGAGTGTGCAGAACAGAGTCTGGCGTGTAATAAGCACTCAATAAATGCCAGTGGCTGCTACTTCATCTTTTAAAGATAAATAATACTGCACCGGGCCTTCTCCATCAGACATCCTATGGAAATCTTCACCAACATCTCCTACCAGTCAGACATCCTACGGGAATCTTCACCAACATCTCCTACCAGTCAGACATCCTATGGGAATTTTCACCAACATCTCCTACCAGTCAGACAT
>PVJN01055795.1:0-12966 GCA_004026805.1 Lasiurus borealis | reverse complement strand
TTCTTTTTTGCCTCTCTCCTTAAAAGAACATAAACTTCATAAAAAACTTCACTCATGTCATGCACACTAGAGTATATGCCTAGCACTGTGTGTGGCACATGGAAGGATAAATATTTGTTTAACAAATGGAGCTACTGTGTGAAGATTCAGTAGTGGAATAAGTTATCTATCTACCCACCTACCGACCTACCTCTCTGTGTCTGGTACAGTACTACTATTCAGCAGATAAATATTATAAAAGAAACAAAACAGAATGATACTATTATGAGTCAGAAAGTACTGAACAACTTGGATATGCCTCATAGCACAAGAGAAACCAGGAGTGTAAAATGAGTCTTCCAGGAAGCAAAGCAAAAATCAGCTGAAGACTGATAGCAACCTGAATGCTAATTTTAAGTTGGCTAATAGGGGAAAGCAGTTATGTTATTTGACAAACTTCTTCAGTGAATGTTCAGAATTTATAGAAAACTCCTAGAAGCTGCCTAACACTATGCTGATGTTGATGACACTGGAAAAAAACAGAAGAGTAGTTGTGGTGTGGGCAAAGTAGAGAACGGTTCTGCATTTTCTTCCACAGAGTCAATGAAAGGCTTCTGGCCCATCTTTCTCACATGGAGCAAGGCAAGGAAACTGTGATAACAAAGTGACCCCTTTTCCCACAAGTTGCATGTAAGTTCATTGATCCAGGTACCCAGTCACATACTCTGCCCCTCCCCCGACCTAGACATATTTTGGGAAAAACACTGAAGAACAAGACTTTTAAGGTCTCTTTCAGCATTATATTTCTATTAAATCTTATCTGTACAGGGATTCAGAAAATGAACAAACTGCTTTGCAATATTTTGAGCAGAGTTTTTTGACTCATACTTAAAAGTTGAAAAAGAGAATATTTACTTAAGATAGTAGTTCTCACCCTGGCTAGTTTGGTTCAGTGGACAGAGCATTGCCTACAGATTAAAGTGTCCCGGGTTCAATTCCAGGCAAGGGAACATGCTTGTGGGCTCAATCCTCAGTAGGGGGCATGCAGGAGGCAGCCAATCAATGATTCTCTCTCATCACTGATGTTTCTCTCTCTCTCCCTCTCCCTTCCTCTCTGAAAGCAGTGGGGGGGGGGGGGAGGAGGAAGAGGGGGAAAAAAACTGTGGTTATGTAAGAGAATGTCCTTGTACTTTGGAAACACATTTTGAAGACTTAGCCTAAAGGAAACATGATATGTAACAAACTCTCAAATAACTAAAAACAACAACACATAATACATTGTGTTTACATAAACAGAGGGAGCAGTGGTTCTCAAAGAGGGACCCCTGAAGGAGCATTACCCAGGAACCTGGTAGAAATACAAATTCTTGGGCCCCACCCAGACCTACTAAAACAAGAGTGGGCCCAATAATCTATTTTAACAAGCCCTCCAGACGATTGCACACTAAAGTTTAAAATCCAATGAAAAAGAAAGGATAAAACAAATGTAGTGAAATGTAAAAATTGTTAAATCTGGGGAGAAGGTATATGGGATTTCTGTACTCTTACTGACATTTTTCTGTAAGTTTGCAATTGTTACAAAATAAAAATTAACAACAACAAAAAGATTACCCTGGGGTAACTTGTGTACAGATATGCAAAGGAAGAGACTGTTGAGGTAAGGAGGCAAATCACTGGATTTTTACACTGGAAGTAAAGGGATTCAGAACTAATGTTGCTGCACCTCCAATGTAGAATGAGGAATGATGTTTGCACTGTCTTCAAACAAATCTTCTTGTACGAAATATGGACACCAAACCTACTAACCTGAATAGGAGAGTCCAGCAATCATTACAAAGAGGTCTTCTTCAGAAAAGCTTTCTGGAAGCATGAGGAAAGCAGCAGTCACAGCACTATTCAGATTTTTATCTAGGGCTGTCCTAAGAGCGACATTCTCATTCATTGCTATGATTTTCACCTGAAAAAAGCAAAACATTCAGAAGAAAAATTCCAGAAGAGTATTTCTCAAGATAAAGGGTTATGCATACAATGGAACTGTCCCAAACTTAGCCCTGAAGATCTTGGAATATTAAGCCAGTTGACACAAAATAATTATTATTCTAATAAGCAAGCAATCCCCAAATCTCTTGTTTTGTGCCACCCAAAATAAATATTTCTCTTAAATGGGTTTTGAAAAAAGAAGTCAATAGAAATGAAATAAATGTCCTTTGGAAAATTTAACATATATCTTATAATCTCATTGTTCTTCACTTACTGGTAATTTTATGGTAGACAAAGGCAAAATTTTACTTCTTTATTTAGAACTCAACTCTTCTGTTACCCATATATAACCTGAGTAGTTCATGCTCTATTTCAAATTGATTTTGATTAAGGAAAAAGAAAAGAAAAATAGCTACTATAGAAAGAGCATGTGTTTTGAGTATAGGTAAGGCCTCAAATCCAGGTATTTATTACCTGTGGGCAAATTACTTAACTTCTCATCTATAAAATGGGGATTATAGACATGCACCAAAGAATTGTTACAAAGATCGAATGAGATAATAAATGTAAACTGCCTAATGTACTAGTGAATGCCTTGATTAATAAAACAAAATTTTCTTCGGAATACATAGCAAAAGCTATTATTTTTTACTTTCCCCAAATTCATGAAAACATAAATTGCTCTAGTCTGTTCTGAGAATCTAGGCTTTAAAGACTGCACTGAAGTTAAGAAAATGTTTTAAGTCCCAGTTCTATCTCTTACTAGCTCTATTTCTTAAAATGCAGTTAACAGAATCAAGTGCATAAGGTTGTTGGGAAGATTAAATGAGATATTACATATGAACCCTTAGCTGAAGCAAGCTTCCTTAAGTGTTTCTTGATGCATACTGCAAGAATTTCTCTGGGCCAGAGGTTCTCACGGTTAGCAAGCATCAGAATCATTTAAAGGGCTCTTTAAAACATATTAGGCCCGCTCTAACCGATTTGGCTCAGTGGATAGAGTATCAGCTTGCAGACTAAAAGGTCCCAGGTTCTACTCCAGTCAAGGGCATATCCCTAGTGGGAGCTGTGCAGGAGGCAGCTAATCGATGTTTCTAATTCTCTAATCCCCCTCCCTTCCTCTCTGTAAAAAAAAAAAAAAATCAATAAAATATATAAAACATATTAGGCTCATCCACCAAAGCTTCTCATTCATTTGGCCTGGATGAGGCCTAAAAATGTACCTTTCTAACGAGTTCCCAGGTAATGTTGGTACTGCTGGTCCAGGAATCACATTTTGAGAACCACTGCTCTAAGGTATATACTTAGAAGTAGAATTGCCAAATTGCTCTTTGGAGTAGTTGCACCAATTTATACTCGTGCCACAATTTTTTGAAACCATCATGCTTCTTCGGACTGATTTTCAAATAAGGGGAAAGGGTCTAGAAGTCCACATATCTCAAATATGTACTGGCAGCAAATTTTCCTCCTATTCTAGAAAACAGGGTTTAAGTTGCCTTTTATTTGTTGAATAGAGATAATTTCTGACAAAATTAAGATGGTCATAAAAGACACATACATAAAAGAAACTCCAAATTAAAATTTTATTAGACAGCAAGGAAAGAGACTGATGTATATCTCCAAGTAATCAAAAAAAAAAGCAGTATCATAAAATGTAACTATTTTACAAATCAGGCTTAAAAACCTAACTTCTACTTTTTTCTAAGGGAATATTAATAACATAAAAACCTCTTATATGCAAGGTAAGCCACTCTATTCAATACTACCTCCTCCCTTGTAATTACAAGGATTTAATGGCCCTTAATTAAGCCTTTCGGCACTTGGGTGAGTTTAATATTATTGCAATCATCTGCAGAAAAGTAAAGCCAAGGAGCAGCCCAGCAGCAGGACTTGCCCAAGGTTGCATAATGAGTTGATGGCAAAATCAGGGTAACACCCTTATGCTTGGCAAACCCAACTCTAAATATTTTGAATTATCCTCATGCATTCAGTTAGGGATCTGCTCTGGTTAGTTTCTTTTCTTTAAAGATTATTAAAACAAATGTTAAGGTTCTATTAATAACTCCTGTGTTTATGTCTTGAATAACTTTCCTATACTTTTTACTCCATATAGAATCATGGAATGTAGGAAGGTAACCTCCTCGTCTTATTCATGGGGAGACTGAGGCCCGGAGGATTAAAAGATTTCTCCATGAGAAGTAGTAGCACATAAATGAGGATGTGGGTCCCTGATTCATTCAGGGCTCTTTCCAAAACTCTGTAAAGCCTCACTTGCAAATTCTTCCTCATTTACCAGGTCCTGCTCAGTAATGCTTCACCTTATCTTTTTCTGGTAGCTTTTACAGAAACTCCATGAAAATAGAAGCTATTTTGAGATGCTAACAAATCAAAGTTGCAAAGAAAAGAGTAAGTTTGAGGAAATAACTCTGTTTAACGTGATACCACTTACTCTACGAAAGTTGTTCTACTTAGGTATAAAAAAGCAGTCTGTTTGCTATTTAAGGTTAAAAGAGTGTAAATAAAAGCATCCTTACTCAAAGGAAAAATGTCAATTCAGAAGACTCTGCTACTGTGCTGATCTGGTTCTCCAGTGTAAGGTGAACTAGGAACTTGTCTCAGCAGCACTGTTATTTGTTGTTCAGAGTGAAAAGCCAGTGAACTCTTGGTACACTGCCAGAGAGGCCTGGGAAAAAAAGAAAGCCCTCAGATTTGTGAATAGCTGTTTGTATCTTACTGGAAATGCCTGCATCTGAACCCCATAGATAGCATTAGCACTACTGCCAAGAAGAAAATCTTTACTGGGGAGAGGAAGGGGCAGCACTTGAAGGGACTTTCAAAGCCCAACTCGAGAGATTTGTGAGTACCTTTCATGATAGAAAAAAAAGGGTAAGTCACAAGTGGTCTCCTCTATAATACAGTCACATGGAGACAGTACTTGAATTGCAAATAGTGAAGTTATAGTCACAAAGCACACAGCCCTCGCTAGTGTTCAAATACCCAACCACTAACCAAATGACCCTTCCCAGGGAAGTTTTCCATTCCAAACGGCCAGAAAGCTTAAATTGTCTAAATGATTACTGCCTGAGGACCAAAATGAAACAGTGAACATTTGAGCTGGATAAAATCTTATTAATTACCTGTTGGACTACCGACTCTTCCAAAATAAGAGTGTGGTGCTTTTTTTAAAAAAGAATTCCTTTGGCATACACAGAGAAGAAACTTAGTTGTCTTTTAAATAAGTAAATGAATGGCTCAAACTTTGCATTTTAAAGGCTAGAGGCCCAAAGGTTTGCTCACTACAGGGCAGAGCCAAGGCTAGTGAGCCAGGTTTTCCATCTTCAGTGCGGGATCGTTTATATTTCTGGGATTGTTCTATCCACAAAAAGTAAGTCAATAAGTACAATATGATCATGATTGCAAAATCGTGAATATACTAAAAACCACTGAGTTGCCCATGTTATTTAATATTTAATTATTTATTTCAGAGAGAAAGGGAGAGGGAGAAACATCAATAATGAGGGAGAATCACTGATCAGCCGCCTCTTGCACAACCTTCAACAGGGATCAAGCCCAGAGCCTGCAACAGGGAACTCTAACCAGGAATCCTTCTGGCAACCATTCAGTGCATGGGGATGTGTCCGACCAACTGAACCACATTGGCCATGGAAGAAAATGTCCATTTTTTAAAGAAAGGTACTCCTTTATATTTCTCTTTTTTTATTAATAAAACTAGAGGCCCAGTGTACAAAATCTGTGCACAGGAGGGGGGCCCCCCTCAGCCCAGCCTGCACCCTCTCCAATTTGGGACCCCTCAGGGAATGTCCGACTTCCAGTTTAGGCCCAATCCCTGTGGGACATCCCTCTCACAATCCAGGACTGCTGGCTCCCAACTGACTGCCTGCCTGCTTGCCCGATTGCCCCTAAATGCTTCTGCTTGCCAGTCTGATCATCCCCTACCCATTCCCCTGCTGGCCTGGTCCCCCACAATTGTCCTCCCCTGCAGGCCTGGTCCCCCCCAACTGCTCTCCCCTGTCAGCCGGGTTCACCCCCAACTGCCCTCCCTTGCCGGCCATCTTGTGTGAAGGCATGATGGTCAATTTGCATATTATCTCTTTATTATAAAGGATTTATTTTTTAGAGTTTAAATTCACAGCAAAATTAAATGGGAAGTAACTTGGCCAGTGTGGCTCAGCCATTGAGCATCGACCCAGGAACCAAAAGGTTGGCCATTCGATTACCAGTCAAAGCATATTTCTAGCTCTATCACCAATAGGGGCCATGCAGGAGGCAGCCAATTGACAATGTTCCTCTCTCATCAATGTTTCTATCCAACCCTCTCCCTTCCTCTCCCCATAAAAAATAAATAAATAAAAACATATTTTTAAAAATATAAATGGAAATTAGAGTGAGTACATATACCCCCTATTTATTTTAAACACTTAAATTGCTAGTGAATGAGACATTCTATTCTAGTTACAATACCGAAGATAATTTTAGAGCTTTAGATATATAATTTAATGTAACTCCTTCTTTTAAAACACACAAAAACAGAATTCACACTCATATTCTCGCAATTCTTTCCTAAGAGATTTACCCATTCTTTTTATTAAAATACTACTAAATCTTTCCATCAGATTTGTTTATTTGATTAATATTTGCTGCCACCTAGAGGTAAAAATTGTTTGTTTAAAGACAGTCATCTTGAGAATGGTTAACAGGGATTTCCACTAGAGGGAAACTAAGAGCAGGAGTGGGTGGAAGAGTTAATTCACCCACTTATGATTTCTGATTTTTTTTTTTTTTAACTATGTGTTATGGCCAACACTTTCAAATGATTTTTAAAGATATCCTGATTTTCTTTTGCTAGAAGCTTAATAAGCCTGAGGCATGGTCATTGTCATCAATAACATTTTCTTTTCCAAGTTAGCTGAGAAATGCCATTTTGCATGATATAAATGTAGCTGTTAATATTTGTCTTGAATTGTTTTTATATTACCAGGATATATGATATTTAGATAAAAATCTGAGGTCATTTCCAGTCAGTGCTTACATTCTGAGATTTCATGGCATTTTTAGCTTTCTAATGTCAATTTTAATATATATATTTGCTAACTTGTTTGGCTCAGTGGATAGAGTGAAGAGCTGAAGACTTAAAGGTCCCAGGTTTGATTCTAGTCAATGGCACAGGCCTCGGTTGTAGGCTCAATCCCCAGTATGGGGCATGCAGGAGGCAACTGATCAATGAATCTCTCTCATCATTGATGTTTCTCTCTCTCTCTCTCTCCTTCTTCTCTGAAATCAATAAAAATATAAAAAAGTAAATAATATCTTATATAATTAAAGGCTAATATGCAAATCGTCCCCTCAATCTGGAGTTCGACCAGGAGTTCAACCAGGAGTTCAACCAGGGGGCAGAGCTGGCTGGCCAACCACCTAAGGCCCCTCTCCCTGGATGAACTCCTGGTTGAACTCCAGGTTGAGGGTGTGGTGGCCAGACCCGTATTCGTGCACCAGGCCTCTAGTAAAAAAAAATATATGTATATTTTTTATTGATTTCAGAGAGAAAGAGAAAGGGAGAGAGAGATAGAAACATCAATAAGAGAGAATAAATGATTAGTTGCACCCTGCATGCCCCTTACCAGGGATCGAGCCTACAACTCAGCTATGTGCCATGAGCAGGAATTAAACGATTACCTCCTGGTTCACAGATCAATGCTCAACTACTGAGACTCATCTGTAAGGCCCTAATGTTTATATTTTTTAACTGAAATATTACAAGCACAAAACACAGTACAGAGAATAACAATTTCACATTCAATATCTCATTTTATCTAAAAATAACTCTGAGATGGGCAAGAATAAAGGGAAATGAAAGATTTTTTCCTGGGTGTCTATTAAGTGCCAGGCATTTCTCAAATGTCTTATGAGGTCAGTGTGATCAGCCTTATCCATAGATGATGATGTTTCAAGGCTCAGGGAGATTAAGGCACTGGTACAGGGTCACATAGCTAGGAATATCAGAGTTGGGACCCAACAGATGTATCTGATTCTAAAATGTCTGGTTCTTTTCTAGTACTACTATTCTGCTTTCACTTTTCACCACCTTCTTGAAGTAGGCAGGGCAAATATTGTTGTCCCCATCTACAGATAAATTATTAGAGGTTCAGAAAGATAAAACAAGTTGCCCAAGTTTACATAAATAGCTAACAAGTGGCAGGAATGAATAAGACCCACATTCATTTTTTCATTCGACACTCATTTTTCTTCCTGCTAAGCTACATATTTTATAAATTAAAAAACATGGAAATAAAATTAATATTTATAAATTTTCAACATTTATTTGCTTAATTATGTGCTTTATTAGTTATCTAGTCTAGAAATGAGAAATTCATCTATGTAGGTATGAAATTATTTCAGGAAGCCTATTGTTTCTGAACTTTAAAAATGTTTTTACTGAAAAATTGCATATAGTAAAATATACAAGTCTAAAAGACACAGCTTGTCAAATTTTTACATATGGATATATCAATGAACTATATTACCTTTGTCAAAGTTTCTGGACATTTTAATGAGCTATACCCTTAAAAATTTTTATACATGGAATTTTATTTATTTGTTTTCCTTTTTATTGAATTTATTGGTGTGATACTGATTTTAAAAATTATATAGGTTTTAGGTGCACAATTCCACAAACATCATTTAAATTTTAAACCCTGATGCAAGGCCAAAGAATCTTGACTGCCCATATATATCAATAGAGATTTTTATGACACAACCAAGTAAGCTAAGATTATATAAATTTCTCTCTCAATTTTTGCCACAATTGACAAAAGGAGAAGCAGCATAGTCACTCTTATGGGAGACATTTAACAACAATCCATGTTTTAGGGCCTGAGACCCTCTGACAACACAAAGAAAAATTTTCCTTGCTGTGAGATTGGCAACTGTGATTATTGTCACCTAGTTCTCAAACTATGAAAAGACTTTCTCAGAAAACAGACTATATATCTGCATGAAAGGAGAAACATGGCATTTGCAAATACAAGTCAAAAGTTCAAGTCCTCTCCACTTTTTTCCTGTTTCGTTTATTTTCTGTTTCTATTGAAGCTCAGGGAGACACTACCCTCTACAGCCTCCTCTAGTAGTAGCCCCAATTAAGGAAGGACACTACAACAGTATCTCACCACTGGCCCGAGGAGGATAATGAAGAGGATTAGAATCCACTCCCCTCAGCAGAACTATTTGGTTCATTCATTTCCTCAACAAATATTTGCTGAATGATGGTTACGTGCCAGGCATTGTCCCAGGCACTGGTGGGATATATCAGTAGACAGACAATGCGCCATGACACATTTGAGAAGGGGAAGCACCGGGCATTTCTTCTGCCATCTTCTCCAGCCCAAAAGGACTAACTTTGAGCCTGGTCCATCCAGATAATTGAAAAATCTTCAGAGAGAGGGCAGAGCAGGAGTAGTGTAGATAATATCTAGATATTGTTTGGCAGTGAATTCTTAGAGAGGAAAGGGAGTCTGAAACTTATTTCTATTTCCTGGAGTTCCATCTCATTGCAATCAAAGATCAAAGTAAGGTCAGCTTCAGAGAGGAGAGGTTCCCTAATTGTGGCAGCCAATAAAACACTCACTGGTTTTTGGAGTCGTCCAGCAATGTATAAGTTATTCCAGTTGAGGAGATCTTCAATCAAAACACTAGTGCTAATAACCCCGTATTTGATAAGCTGGAAAAGAAAAGAAATGGACATGAAAAGAAGCAAAAGACCATATTGTTATTTATATAAATGCAAAATAGAAAGAAATGCATTTCTGCTCAGGGTACCACCTCGATTTCCAAGACTGATTTCTCACCTCAGGCATAGGAGATGACATGATCACTATTTTAACTCAGACTTGTGATATTAAAAGGCAGAATGGCTCTTTGAGTTTATCTAGTACTGGTCCTCAATGAACTGGAAATAAAAAATTGGCCCTTCAGCAAAGACAGTTTGAGTAGCTATAATATATTTCATGCTTCTCCCTTGAGAAATAAGAAACCTGAGGCTCAGAGAGGATAAATGGCAAGCCCAAGGTGGCACCATTAGTAGCAGAGACAAAACTAGGTCCCTGAATTTTAGTCTGGACTTCCAATGTTCATTTTACCACAAAGTACAAGAAATTTTGTTAAAAATTAAAAGTTTTTACTGACATCCTTTACATGGTAAATTTCTCTTTCACTATGGACTATTCTAAACACTTTTATAATTACAAGCAACAACTAAATACAATAACACATCTCTATCAGTGCTGAACATGGAATTATGGTCAAGCTCATGCAACAGTAATTTGCACAAACTCTGAATGCAGTTGTTCCAGGTTACAAAATCCCATTTGTTTCAACAAATATCTCTGGCCTCATTCTGCTGAACTTCAGTTTCCCAATGGCCTTCTCAGGCTACAAATATCTAAGAAGCAGCTAAAGAATTTTAATTAAAAAGTACAATCCCTTTGGCATATAATTATGCCCAAATATTTGGTTACTGGACCTTTTAATATTGTTTGAAACTACTAATTAGAGATAGGCTCAGCATAATATTCATTACGGGCAAAGAACAAAGCTACGTGCTTGGCAAAACTAAAGTGCACATGGAAGGCTATGCTGAATAACATTCTCTCCACTCTAGTCACAGTCTTGCAGGAAGCCTTCTTGCTGTAGGCATGCAAAATCTGGGAGGTAATAGAAACACCACCGGCCTGGAAGTCAGGGGCCTGTCACTGCCTAGTTGCTTGAGCTTATGGAAGTTATTTTCTCTATGAACCTTGTTTTTTTCACCTGAAAAGTGCCGATGGAGCGGGACTGGCCCTCAACCAAAAAGGTAAACTCAGGGCCCAAAGGTTATGCAGACATCACCAACAATCACAGCACTCCTTCCTGCCCAGTTCAGCTAGGTCTTCAAAATCCTGCCAAGTACTCACCCTCCTGGCCTTCAAAGCGTGGCCCACTGACCAATATCAGCAGCATCACCTGGGAGCTTGACAAAATTACAGAATCTCAGGCTCCGTTCCAGACCAACTGAATCAGATTCTGCATTCAACAAGATCTGTAGGTGCCTGCACCTCAAAGTATGACTGCTCTGAGCAATCAGCAGCACTGAGCAGAGATGGCACAGCTGGCAGAACCCGTATGTCATCTTTAGCCCAGCTTACCTCTAGGAGACTGGATTTAGTACCAGTGGTCTTCTTAAGTTGGAATCCTGCCTAGTTCTTGGCAGCCCTCCTAAACATTGGGCTCCTTCATCTGAAAGACAGTCCAGCAGGGTTCTTGCTGCCAGACAACCCTCTGCCGGGATCCAAGCATCTTGCCTGCTCTCCAACAATTCATCATCAAGTGCCACCCACCTGCTGGCACCAAGAGGTTCCTGCTACTTGGCATGCTCCTAAGTACCTATATTCACTTCCAAATTCTTTCTGGAAGAAGGTTAGTCCTTCCATATAGATAAGATTAATTTCTAATCTGGTCCTTAATGGGCCACTGACTAAGCCATTGGTTCTCAAAGTGCTTTTTCTAGACCAGCAAGAAGCTTGGGAAATCTTTTGCCCTAACCCCCGGGTCAGCAAACTGTGGCTTGCGAGCCACATGCAAGCTCTTTGGTCCCTTGAGTGTGGCTCTTTCACAAAATTCCATGGCCTGGGCAAATCTATTTTGAAGAAGTGGTATTAGAAGAAGTTTAAGTTTAAAAAATTTGGCTCTCAAAAGAAATTTCAATCGTTGTACTGTTGATACGTGGCTCTGTTGACTAATGAGTTTGCCGACTACTGCCCTAACCGGTTTGGCTCAGTGGACTGAGCGTCGGCCTGCAGACTGAAGAGTCCCAGGTTTGATTACGGTCAAGGGCATGTACCTTGGTAGCGGGCACATCCCCAGTAGGGAGTGTGCCAAAAGGCAGTGGAATCGATGTTTCTCTCTCATTGATGTTTCTCTCTATCCCTCTCCTTTCCTCTCTGTAAAAAAAATCAATAAAATATATTTTTAAAAAAGAGTAAATCTTTAAAGTTCTCATCACAAGAAAAATAATTGTAACTATGTGTGGATATGGATACTAACTAAACTTACGGTGATCATTTCAGAATATATACATATATCCGTGTTGTACACCTAAAATTAATACAACGTTATATGACAATTATATCTCAATTTACAAAAATAAAAGTAAAGCCTCAAGCCCTACTCCAGACTTACTGAATCAGAAACTCTGGGGTGGGGGCCAGCAATCTGTGTCTAACAGGCATTCTGGGGAATTTCGATGCACATTAAAGTATGAGAACCACTTGGCTAAAGGGAAACAATACAGCCAGTCAATAAGCCAGTCACATTTGACCATTTTCATCTAGCGAGAGCTTGAATATTTCCTTAGTGCAAGAACGTACATATTTAGCTAGTATTCTAACAACAAAGGTTAATAACAACCCAAGAGAAGACAAAGGCCAAAGTCACTTACCTTATTGTCACACATGATCAATGGATTGTAGTAAACTCCAGCGCCATAGTTATTTTGGATAGAGGTGATAACCTTGGGCCCCAAAACTTTTAGGAAAGAGTAATGGCTTCCATTTTTCTTTAGGTTCTTTGAATGCCAATCAACAGGGTCATCTACTGTGAACACAAAGTCCAGCATGGCTTTCTGGGAGGTGAAGAAAAAAGAATGACTTTCATTTTAATTCCTAGAAAGGCACCCAGATAACAGTGGAAAGTTATAAAGTTTTAAACCACTATGACTAATAAAAGACCTGGGATTTTTCAAAAGAAATTTAAGCAAGTGTCTGGAACCAATTTGAGCTTTGTTTTCATCAATACACATAACCACAATGCTTATTTAACATGTACTGACATACCAACACTCTTCTAAACACTTTATATATTATATATGTGTGTATATATATACAATAACTCATTTTGTTCTCAAAACAAATCATACAAGGTAGGCACTGTTACTATCCCAAGTTTTTGGAAGAAAAC
>PVJN01055794.1:0-12972 GCA_004026805.1 Lasiurus borealis | reverse complement strand
ATATCACAGAATGTTATAAAAGTATTAATAACATGAATATAAAATAATATGTAAAGAAACATGATAGAGTAATAGGATCAAACCTGGTTTATTTAGCCATAATAAATGATACATAAGACATAAACTACTTCTCTAAACTAATTCAATGGATGTCTAAATGAAGTATTTCCTGCTATTAAGATATGATTTGTTATTTTTTAAAATTTTTAAATATATTTTATTGATTTTTTACAGAGAGGAAGGGAGAGGGATAGAAAGTTAGAAAAATTGATGAGGGAGAGACATTGATCAGCTGCCTCCTGCACACCCCCTACTGGAGATGTGCTTACAACCAGGATAATTGCTCCTGACCGGAACCAAACCTGGGACCTTTCAGTCTACAGGCCAATGCTCTATCCACTAAGCCAAACAGGTTTCGGAAGGGATTTAGTTTTGATAGATATTGCAAAGACATTCTTGGCAACTTAATTCAAAAGAAGGAAGAAAGGAAGGAAGGAAGGAAGGGAGGGAAAGAGGCTGATTTGTTATTTTTAATTTCATTCTCACAAGTGAACAGTAGAGTTTTCCAGAGGCTACATAATATATGACATTATCTATAGACAACTAATGGACTGCATGATTGTACATTAATTTGTTTTCTAGAATTTTCTCTGGTAATTTAGTGTATAATTGTGTTTTTTTAAATTAATTCAGTTTTTTCTGAATTATGCTATTGTGCTCTCACTCTCTTTAACTACATGCATTATCTCTGTAACCTTATCATCATTCAGTACATCATAATTCTGAAATGTTAAAGTTTTCCTTATGTCTAATCAAGAATTATACTTTGTTGTGCTTTGCAGTAAAATTTTGAAAGGTTTTTCTAAAATTGCTTTTATCAATAAAAATATATTTAAAAAAATAAAATTACTTTTGTTTTAGAATTTAGAATATTTAATTCTAAAGTAAAATTTATTTGCAAATTATTTTTCTTATACTTAAGAGTAAGTTGGCTTGAGAGATTAGAAGACATTTTCTCAACTGAGTGCAACAAAGTTCATCACAGTCGCCAGTAGAGGGCACTTGTCTCATTGACAATGCTCCCCTGTCCCCTGAAGCAACTGGGCTTGCATGCAACTCCTGTTTTATGATTTGAACTAGCTCTTTAAAAGTATAAAATCTTAACCTTTTGAGAACAAGTCAGATGTGGTTATGGTAATAGACAGGGGGAGAGTAGAATTAAATTCTCAAGATCTTATTTGGCCAGTTACTCTTATTTATTTAAGATCCAAAATGGTAAATTAAAATACTAAGATAAAAATACATCAGTATTAGTTGAGATATCTGATCTTCCGCCAGGTCATCTTTCTCTGGAGAAAGAGGTAAACTATAATGTCAAAAAGATACATTTTGTTTATTTCACATACATTTATTGAACTAACTTGGTATTTTTAGTATTACAAATTACAAGTGTATACCGAAGCCTGGTATATTAAAAACTGCTTCTACATAACTGTTAATTTAAATGTTTGTTGGTCATCAATTCTTTAAATGAAGAATCTTGCTGTTTCTATGTTACTTAGTCTTAATCATTTCACAACATAGATCAGAAATTCCATAGCTGATAAAATTACCTTCTGATAACAGAAGAAAAAAAGTGAATCAAAAATGATTCCCATAAATAAAATATAATCCCTAAATGATAAACTTATCCCATTTAGAAACTACATTTAAAAAACTACTTTTGGAGTCACTGGAAGTATGTATTTAATCTAATATAATAAAGTACTAAGACCTTGATAGTGCTAATCAAGTACGAACAATTCACTAGATAATACCTCCAATCATAAAAGCAATTTTTTTAAATATGTTTTATTGATTTTTACAGAGATGAAGGAAGAGGAATAGAGAGTTACAAACATCGATCAACTGCCTCTTGCACACCCCCTACTAGGGATGTGCTCGCAACCAAGGTACATGCCCTTGACAGGAATCAAACCTGGGACCTTTCAGTCTGCAGACTGATGCTCTATCCACTGAGCTAAATCGGTTTTGGCCATAAAAGCAATTTTTAAAAAGCTCTCCATATCATTGATTTTCTCAATAATAAAAACATTTGCCAATTTTCTAAAGCACCAATAGGAACTGTATTTATTCAGATATTACTTTTCTTTCATTACTGCTATTTCTACTAATTTACAGCAGTAAATTAAAAATTGTATGCTTTCTATTTTCTACCCTCTTTTTCCGATGAGTAATCTTGAACTTCTAAAGGTTTGAAAAAACAGCTGAAGAGAATATGCACATACTTAAAAGCTGAAGAAAGAAAATTTATTATTATTATTATTATTATTTAATATCTGGGAATGTCAAGATCCCAGTACTTTTTAAAATATATATTTTACTGATTTTTTACAGAGAGGAAGGGAGGAAGAGAGATAGATAGTTAGAAACATAGATGAGAAACATCAATCAGCTGCCTCCTGCATGCCCCCTACTGGGGATGCCCACAACCAAGGTACGTGCCCTTGACCGGAATCGAACCTGGGACCTCTCAGTCCACAGGCCGACACTCTATCCACTGAGCAAAACTGGTTTCAGCAAGAAAATTTATTATTTCAGTTACTCAAATGTAGCACAAGCTCTTAATGGAAATGCTAATTTTAAAAAAATAACATTTATTATTCACTTGATTATAAAACCAAAACTTGCTCATGACATGATACAGAGAAATTTATAAAAAGGAAAATAAAAATGTAGATACAATCTTACCAACCCAGAGACAATATTTTGATATATATCCTTCTAGCTTTTTTTCTATTCCATCTGTACGTTGTTTTATTAAATAAACTTGATATCACATAAGTTATTATATAATCTATTTCCAAAATACAGTTGTTAAAAGTTGATATACTATTCCATATTTACCAAACACACTTGTTGGAATTTAGGTTGCTACTAACATTTTTTTTGTTATTATAACACTACAGCTAGTATACTTGCAAATAAATATCAATACACATTGCTGATTTCTTAGGATTAATTCTAAGTGGATTTTCTAGGTCAAAGGGATGTTTGGCAAAATACTTACCAAATGCCCTCTAGAAAGCAATGCTACTTTTATCAGTCACTAGAGGGGATAATGTACTTTTTGCAGAGAGTAAGTTAACAAGTCAAACTCAGTAATAAAACTATGATCAACATTTCACCACCCCCCCGCCCCCAAAAAAATGTTCTGTAAGAAAATGACTTTCCAAATAGGTGAAAATTGGTTTCAACTCAAGTTACTACTATCTTTATCAAATCATGTACAGCTCTAAAGCCATGATTTGAGAAGACAGTAAGAAAGCAGCAATTTCATATTAGGGCTGTGTGTGTCTAGGGGAGGCTCCTCAAGAAACAAAGTTCTGCTCCCCAATGAAACCTTCCTCAACTACTGTGCTGATCCTGTCCTTTGGGAAACTCGTATTTCATTTATAGTTAATGCCAACATTTATACTTAACTCTTCTGTTCTTTGTATTTAAGTTTCGCTTCCCCAATGTGATCTAAACCCATTTGGAAAACACCCCTTGCCATTTACATTTTTCTGTATTGCTCAGTACTTAAGGATATTGCTGAGTTATTCCTTCAAAGCCTCTTTTTGGGAATCCAAATGATTCGTTTGAAAGGCCTGCTTACTTTGACTGTGCAGAAAAGTTGGCAGCAGCAAAGACAGCAGCTTCAACTTCTACATTATCATGTGAATCCAGACTCTGACGAATACTATGGTGAGCATTCTTCCTCTCAGGAATTATTGATGCCAGACTCCCCAACATCCTACAGAAACAGAGAAACCAGGAAAAATGCAGAAACAATACACTGAAGGTCAGAAGCAACGCAAAGCTAGATTATCAAAGCCAAAGTTCATAGGTAATTCCATAATCCCAGTGACTGACATTCTAACCACTTTTTCATATTTCAGTATGTCAGAAAACTTAATGGATTATCTAATACAAACAAAATTTTAAAAAATCATCTTGAAGTACATCCCAGGTATCAAACACAGGCCAGCAAAGAAATTTTTGAATTAAAGCATTAAAATATCAAGTTTTCAATGTTGCATAGAGAAGTCCAATTTAGCAAAGCATTATGAGTTTAACATTTTTGGTGTTAAGTATAGTCAAAAAGTAAAATAAGTAAGACTTTCCAGTCCTTTTTTTCACATAAGTAAATATTAGCACCATAATTTTCAAATATATCAAATGAACAGATACAGAGAGTGCCCCCTGATAGTCTTATCAGGAACTGCAAGGGTGAGGAATGTATAATTTGAAAAAACACAGTCCACTCTATAATAAAATTATAAATTCAGAAAAGGAAAAAACATTTATTATTTGTAACATAAACTACAGAGAATAAAGCTTGAAAAATCTTTTCAGCAGAAAGGCATGGATTTTAATAATAAACAAAATAAACAAAACAGAGTTCCTACAATGATAACCTTTCTCAAAGTCAATGTCTAAGTTACCTTGCTACCTGACATATCATCTCCTATTATCGACTGGGCACAAGTAATAGAGTTCTTAGAAACAAGATGTTAAAATGGACTAAATAGGTAATTTAATTTTAATTAGAAAAAAATTTCTGAGATTACTTAATTTTTTTTCAAAATATATAAATAAAAAGTAACTATTAATCTAATATTTTATATAAGATTAAATTACGCTAATATTGACATATCCTGATTAGCAGTTCGTTACTATGTAATATAAAAGGGCAAAAAATGCATAATCCCATGATACTACTTTCTGAAATATTTCTAGTAATATTATAAATAATTTGTAGCACTACATTTCAAATGCAATGAGTATCTATCTCCCAGCATCTTCCATCATTTTGTTGTTGTAATTTATAAGTCTAAAGTAATGGGTAAAAAAGAAAACATCTTTAAAATATGAATGACAAAAGCACTTAATTATGAGTAAGAGGAAAGAACTAGTTCCAGGTGTGAAAATATGGAAACATAGGGAAGAAGTAATATCCTAGACTTCATAGTTAAAAAGAGCAAGTCAGAAATGACAGAAAAGTGAATTTTTTAAAAAAAATCCTATAATTACACAAGTGATTCCATAGACAGCAGAGCTAAAAAGAGAACATCGTTCAAGCTATATATAAGGCTTATAAATATTTTTTAAATTCTAATAAAATTTTTAAAAAAATTTAGTGCCAAGAAACAAAAGACTGATGAAACTTCAGTGGTTATATCTGCCATTCTCCAAGGAGTTAAAATACAAATTACTGCATGCAAAAATGAATACATGTCTAAGGGAAGAATAAAGAAAACTAACACAAAACAATAAGAAGGTCAGGAAGTTCAAAATAAGCTGAAGCTAAGCTACATTCAGATCCTAGTTATTTGACCAGAATACTTACCTACAGAAAGGAATGTTTCAAAAGTAAGTTAGATGATAATATACAAGCAAAACAGTAACAGAGATGATAAACAAGAGTATTTACAGGTAGGTATATAACCATATTTTTGCACTGAGTCTCAGTTGAAAAAACAAAAATAAATTTTTAATAATAAAAATGAAAAAGTAAGTATATTGCCTTTTCTGGTTACATAATTACAACTCAAACAATCTTGTGGTGAATCATTATAGCAATGCAGTATACCTGAGTGTGATGGCTCTTGCTACAGGATCATTACTATGAATCACAGAGAAAATTCTCTTCACAAATTCATCCACATTTAGAATCTTCTCCAAATGCTTCTCACTTTGTTGAGTAACTTTAAGAACACAGAGTCTCAGGAAATTGTTTCTACAAAAAATCAGAGATAAAATAAATTAGGCCACTTTAGGAAAGTAATATTTGATTAGGAATCAAAATTCCACTATTAATATAAAATTGTAACAACGGTTCAATCTTATTATTTGTGTCCGTGTTAAGAGTTAAAATTTAAAGTACTTCAGATGGGCATTCAGCATAAGCAGTTAGCATAGCCTGTAGTCCTGCTGCCCGACACCAAAATGGCAGTGACACAAGAAGAGCTCTGAAGCAGAACTGCCTCTCACCATATTTACAAATGAGGCCAAGAGGCCAGATGGCCTTCCTCTCCTCTAGAGCAAATTCTACATCTTTTCCCCTTCAAGTCTGATGTGGTGTGTGTATAACACATGAGAGCTTGGAGAATGGGAGAAAGAAATGGGAAGAAAGGCCAGTGGGGAACAAAAAATGAATGGGTCTTTTAGTCAGTGCTTACATGCTTCAGGCACTTTGCAATAACATGTTATCTCATGTTATAAAATCAGCTATTAAATCCAAATCAGTACAAAGTTACAGGTATTTCCAAAACATATACTAATATATCAAGGTTGCCTTGATTTGATTTATCCTATTACACAAAGAAATAAGTACTCTCTAATTTATACTCTTCATTTTTGCTAAAAATACCTCTAAATCTCCCACTAAAAGGTATTAGATACTCTGTGTCCATTAAAATGGTATCCAACCATATGGAAGTTCTAAAAGACAAAAAGAATAAAGACTATAATATAAAACTGAGATATGAACAAAGTGCTTTAGGACACCAAGGCTTTCAAAAGAAAGACTTACCCAACTCTGAAAACATCAGCTAACTTCAGGAATGCAGAATTGATGAGAATAGGGAATGGATACTTTTGAAAGAGCCTGGGAAAGCGAACAACTGCTTCACATTGTTCACCAAGTTTGCCAGATCTTAGACCTATGAAAAACAAAAAGAAACAGCTTATACACATGTGGCTACAATAAGGCAAAGAGAGCAAATAATAACACAATATTACCCACTAAAGTTTTATATGTAGTAAAATAACAATAAATTTATTAGAGGCCTGCTGCATGAAGATTAGTGCAAGAGTGGGTCTTCCTCCCCCTGGCTGCCAGCACCGCCTTTGCTCCGGCCAGGAACTGCCTTTCCGCCTTCTCACACTACCCAGAAGTCCAGAGTGGCTGGGATGGTGTGGAACACCTGTGACCCATGCGACCCCAGGCCACTCAGCACCTGAGTATGCAAATTAACCCACCATCTTTGTTGGGTTAATTTGCATACCCACTTCTGATTGGTGGGTGTCACAAAGGTAGTCAATTTGCATCTTTCTCTTTTATTAGTGTAGATTAGATAAAGTACAAATGTAATTCATTGCCTTTTAAAAAATAAAAATGGTACATAAAATAGTAATTTGGCATATTGTCATTTTCAGGTAAAAAAAGAATGAAAAATAATTTTTAACAGGAAAATTTGATTATAAATGAGTTAAGAATATTTGGGGCCATAAAGCATATTTCAAAAAATTTAAAAGGACTAAAATCATACCAAATATGTCCTCTGATCAAAATAATTACATAAGAAATTAATAAGAGATTTGATCCAATAAGACTGAGACTTTCCCTAAGCAATCCCAGGTGTGTGGCTATATTCCCATTAACATTTTCACCAACCAATCAGAGCAGCCCTACTCTGACCAATCAAGGACAAGAGTCAGGTACTTTACTGTTCTGGCTTGGGTAGCAGACTTTCCATTGAATGCTGAACTGGTGGGCCACCTGAGGGCTATCTTAGCCATACTGTCCCACAACCATGCTGTCTCATAATTGTGCTGTAACACTACTGAGCTAGTCCACGGCTGTGCTGTATTTCTACTGAGCTGTTTGCACTGAATAAAGATTCCTTCTTCACCACACCCCAAACTGGAGATTCCTGTTGGTTCTGAATTGGCACCAATGATCATTAGTTGGTAAATGTTTATGTTAACAAAGAAGAAAGGTCCCAAATCAATGATCTAATAAAGGTGCCAAGATAATTCAATGTGCAAAGGATAATCTTTTTAACAAATAGTTCTGGAACAACTGGTTATCAATCATTATACAAAAGAAACTCAATCCTTAACTTGTACAATATAAAAAAAATTAACTCAAAATGAACCATAGACCCAAATATAAGAGCTAAACTTATAAATAGCATAGAAGAAAATATAAGAGAAATCTTTATGGGCTTGGTTTAGGCAAAGAATTCTTAGAGAAAAGACCAAGACACATCATAATTAACAAGGGTTAAAGACAAAGAGAGAAACTTAAACACAGCAAGAGAAAGATAGTTAGTTACCTAACAGGGAGCTCCCATAAGACTGTCAGTTGCTTTCTCAATAGAAACATTTTAGGTCAGAAGGGATTGGCAAGAAACATTCAAATAGATGAAATGCAAGGGCTTACAATTTGAAGGAGAAATAAAGAACTCCCCAAACATTAAAAGCTAAAAGAGTTTGTTACCACCAAACCGATATCACAAGAAATGTTAAAGGGCCTGCTTTAATTAGATGAAAAAGAAGAGGAAGGAAAAGAACAAAATCAGAGGAGCACAGTTAAAAGAATAAAGTGGCAATAAATATGTACCTACCAATAATCACTTTAATCAAAAGACAAAGGGGAAATGAATAGATAAGAAAGACTCATATATATGTGCTATCTACAAGAGACCTGCCTCAGAATGAAACATACAGACAAATTAAAAGGGATGGAAAAAAATACTTCATGACAGTGGAAATGAAACAAAATAAACAAACAAACAAAAAAAAACAACTGGAATAGCAATACTTATATCTGACAAAATAGACTTTAAAACAAAGGCTACAGTAAGAGACAAAGAAGGATACTACATAATGATAAAAGGAGCAATACAACAAGAGGTTATAACTCTTGTAAACATATATGCACCCAACATGAAGCTTCTAAATATGTTAAGCGACTTTGATGGCAACAAAGAAAGGGACTGACAGTAATACAGTCATAGTAGGGGATTTTAATAACCCATTAATATCAGTGGATAAATCTTCCAACAGAAAAGTTAACAGGGGAAATGTTGGCCTTAAATGACACACTAATTGATATCTTCAGAGATTCACACTGAAGCAGCAGAATACTACTATACATTTTTTTCAAGTGCATATGGAACATTTTCTTTTTCATTTTTCTGTTTTCCATTGATTTTTAGAGAGTGGAAGGGAGAGGGAAAGATAGAGAGAGAAACATCGAAGTGAGAGAGACACATTGATTGGTTGCCTCCCACACGGATCCCAACCAGGGCCAGAGATCAAACCTGCAACTGGCATATGTGCCCTTGACCGAATCATATCAATCTTCTCTGATCGTAATGGCATAAAACTAGAAATCAACCACAAGAAAAAAAAACTAGAAAGCACACAAAGTCATAGAGACTAAATAACATGTTACTAAACAGTGAAAGAGCCCTAGCCGGTTTGGCTCAGTGGATAGAGTGTCAGTCTGAGGACTAAAGGGTCCCAGATTCAAATCAAGCCAAGGGCACATGCCCAAGTTGCAGACTCTATCCTCCCCAACCCCCAGTAGGGGATGTGCAGGAGGCAGCCAACCAATGATTCTCTCTCATCACTGATGTTTCTATTTCTTTCCCTTCCTCTCTGAAATCTATTAAAAAAATAAACAGTGAAAGGGTTAACAATGAGATCAAGGGAAAAATAAAAAGTTATCTTGAAACAAATTAAAATGAGAACATAACAATCCCAAATTCATGGAACATAGTAAAAGCAGTCCTAAGAGGAAAATTCATAGCATTATAGGACATTGCTGGGAGAAATGAACACAATCACTTACCTAATATCTAAGACTGACACCTGGTTTACAATTAAACACTCAATAGCCATCCATTTATTTCTCACAGATCTAAAAATATTTCTATTTCTACTTTTAGGAGGGAAAACTTACATTATATTTTCTTACAACATCTGCAATTTTTAAAGAATTAAACAATTCTAGATTTCTCATTTCTTTAGAGCCCTATAACAATCTGTTTTACACTACTGTCCTATTATCATTATGGGATGAGCCCACCTGGACAAAGTGGTAGTAGAAAATCTCTCTCTCTCTCTCTCTCTCTCTTTTTTACAGAGAGGAAGGGAGAGAGATAAAGAGTAAAGAGTCAGGAACATCAAGGAGAGAGAAACATCGATCAGCTGCCTCCTGCCCACCCCCTACTAGATGTGCCCACGACCAAGGTACATGCCCTTGACTGGAATTGAACCTGGGAACTGTAGGTCCGCAGGCTGACGCTCTATCCACTGAGCCAAACTGATTAGGGCTGAAAATGTCTTTAGAATTGGTAAGAATATTATATATCTGGACCTCCAACTCCCCCTGGGGAATAAGCAAGGAATTATCAGAATGGGGAAGAAAAAATTATGTAGTTTTTATTTTTTTTTTAATAAGAAAACATTTATATATAAAACCATAGATGTAGAAGAAATAATTTGCAGAAAAAGCGGGCTTAGAAAACAAGGTACAAAGGTGAAGGAAGGTCCCTTGGAGCTTGGGAGTGAGAAAGCTAATAGTAAACATGCCTGGAACAGGGATGCGGAAGGGAAAGGCATGCTTCCTGGAGGGAGAGCCAAGATTGTATAGTTTTTAAAAAAACACTTCGTGTTACAATTTTATACTTCAGAAGGGGAAAAGCCCTTTAGCTTTGGAAAGAGAAAGCAGAGCTCACATTATTTTCTTTTTTGTTGTTGTTATTAAACCTCACCTGAGGATATTTTTTCCATTGATTTTTAGAGAGTGGAAGGGAGAGGGAGAGACAGAGAGGGAGAAACATCGATGTGAGACAGATCAGCTAGGGCTCACATTATTTTTTGACTGGTGGGGATGCACTAAAGATTCTGGGACTCAATCAAAAGAATATTGAATTGAATTGGAGTGTTGTGACATTTTTTTATTGATCAAAAGGAGTTAAAAGCTTAAGTATCTGAAAAATTGTTTTTTAAAAGTCTGAGAAAGTGCCCTACTTGGTTTAGCTCAGTGGATAGAGTAGACGGCGGACTGAAGGGCTCTGGGTTGGTTTCCCAGCAAGGGCACATCCCTCAGTTGTAGGCTCAATGGGGGCCCATGTAGGAGGCAACCAATGGATGTATTTCTCTCAAATCATCAATGTTTCTCTCTGTCTCTCCCCTGCCCTTTCATTCTCTCTAAAGATCACTGGAAAAAATATCCTTGGGTGAGGATTACCAATAACACAAAAATTTTTTTAAAGGCTGAGAAACTCTTATTTATCTAGACCAGTGGTTCTCAACCTTTCTAATGCCGCGACCCTTTAATACAGCTCCTCAAGTTGTGGTGACCCCCAACCATACAATTGTTTTCGTTGCTAGTTTATAACTGTAATTTTGCTACTGTTATGAATCATAATGTAAATACCTGTTTTCCGATGGTCTTAGGCGACACTGCTAGTAGTTCTCAACCTGTGAGTCTCAAGAACTGTTGCTGTAGTTCTTGAGACCCATATTTACATTATGATTCATAACAATAGCAAAATTACAGTTATGAACTAGCAACGAAAATAATTGTATGGTTGGGGGTCACCACAACTTGAGGAACTGTATTAAAGGGTCGCGGCATTATAAAGGTTGAGAACCACTTATCTAGACCAACCTACTAAAAATGTTTACAACTTAAAAAAGAAACACACACACAAAAAAGTCCTCCCAAAGTTAATAGCGTGTCCATGTCAGAAATCTGGGAAACGATTCATAGTGGACTTAGGTTCTTCTAACCGTTAGTCCAGTTCTGAATACACTATACATTGACTACAGTTAAGAATTAACTGTGCCAGGCAGATGTGGCTCAGTTGACTTGTGAGTCAGGTCACATTTAAATTCCTGGTCAGGGCACATGCCTGGGTTGCAGGCTCAATCCCATGTGGGGTGTTCAGGAAGCAATCGATTCTCATCACTGATTCTCATTCTCATCCCTTTCTCCCTCTCCCTCCCTCTCTCTGAAATAAACACACACAGCTATACATAAATGTATAGCAGCTGACAAAGTATTTCCCTCATTCAATAAAAATCCTTGAAGTAGCCAAAACCGGTTTGGCTCAGTGGATAGAGCGTCGGCATGGGGACTGGGGGGTCCCAGGTTCGATTCCGGTCAAGGGCATGTACCTTGCTTGCGGGCACATCCCCAGTCGGGGGCGTGCAGGAGGCGGCTCATCGATGTCTCTCTCTCATCGATATTTCTGGCTTTCTATCCCTTTCTCTTCCTCTCTGTGAAAAATCAATAAAATATATTTTTTTTAAAAACCCTTGAAGTATACTGAAACAAAGATTTCATTTTAATACCTGAGTTCTATATTGACAAATAATCTGGCCTTGTCTTCCATATTCATACCTAAGAAGACATATCTCTTTGTAGCAATTAATAAAGGCTTCTTTTGCATACCATTATATCACCTAGTATATTCTTGTTCCATAAATTCTATTTTATATCGCTTAATATTTACAACAACCTTGTCAGCTCAATGGTTCTGAACCCACTTTGCAGACAAAACAAACAAACAAACAAACAGAGGTTCGGTGGTTGGGTGACTTGTCCGTGATAATAAATTAGTGAAACGGCCATTCAACTCAATCTAACTTCAAAGCTCGTTGTACTGGACCAAATGCCCACTCCCCATCCTCTTAAGAAAACAGAACTCTAGGAATTGTCTCTGCAGAGAAGGAGCAGGGGATGGTTTTCGGATGGTCTCAGCTTTATTTAACATGTCCAGGAAGCTGCAGGTAACCGTGATATCACTCAAATCGCTATAAAGTCGGTGCACGATTATTCATTTTGGTGAAAACCTGACCTCAATGGAACGTTCTGAAAAATAATTTTTCAACTAAAAAAAAAAAAAAAAAAAAAAAAGACTGCTTGGAAAATCGGTTACTGCGCCCCCAAGTGGTCAAAAACGGGCCCTCTCCCCAGAGCTCGCTACTGGTTCGATGTGCGCCAGGCCAAATCCAGCAACGCGGCACTTTCCCTGCAACCTTCCAGCTGCACTGCAAGCTCAGGCGTCCTCCACGCCCCCCGCCGCCCCTCCGCCCGGGGACGCTCCGCGCATGCCCAGGGCCATCACCGCCTGGTGGCGCCACTTCACCCCCCACCCATCCATCACACCCGCGCAGCCCGCT
>PVJN01055793.1:0-12972 GCA_004026805.1 Lasiurus borealis | reverse complement strand
TTTGGCTCAGTGGACAGAGTGTCGGCCTGTGGACTGAAAGGTCCCAGGTTCAATTCCGGTCAAGGGCATGTAACTTGGTTGCGCGCACATCCCCAGTAGGGGGCATGCAGGAGGCAGCTGATGGATATTTCTCTCTCATCGATGTTTCTGACTCTCTATCCCTCTCCCTTCCTCTCTGTAAAAAAATCAATAAAATATATTTAAAAAAAAAAAAGCTTTGTCCACGGAACTCTGTGCTCCGCTCCAGGTGAGCCTCTCACGTGCACACCCTCATGTCGTCCGCTCAGCCCTCGGAGTTGGTTCTGTGGAAAGTCCCCTCCACAGGCGGGAAAAGGGAGGCAGAGGGTAAGTCACTTGCTGACAGCCACCCACCTCGTAAGCAGCAAAGCCAGTCCTCCTCGCTGGCTCCCGGGCCAGCCTCTCAGAGCTACCTACCTGCCTGTGCTCCGCCGGCCCAAACCGGCCCCCGCATCGGCCTCCGAGCAGAGAGCGGCCTCCCAGCAGAGAGCGGCTCTGTTCAACGCACAGCACCTGCTTCCGTGCGGCCGGCCACGTGCGCTGAGAGACGCGCCTTTGGGCCAATCATTCCCCGTGGATGGTGCAGAGCCACCTGGGGAGGTTGTTAAAGGCACAGGTGCCGCCAAAACCGGTGTGGCTCAGTGGATAGAGCATCAGTCTGCGGGCTGAAAGGTCCCAGGTTCCATTCCGGTCAGGGGCATGCACCTTGGATGCGGGCACATCCCCAGTGGAGGGTGTGCAGGAGGCAGCTGATCAATGTCTCTCTCTCATCGATGTTCCTAACTCTCTATCCCTCTCCCTTCCTCTCTGTAAAAAATCAATAAAATATATTAAATAAAATAAAAAAACAGTGAAGGACTTAGCCACGCCCCCCGGGCAGGGAGAAGCACAGCTTTGGGGTCGCACCGGGGACCAAGCACACGTGTGGCATAGACTCTGACGAGAATGAGCACGCCACGGGCGTTGCTTTAACCAGGACTGCCCACCTGCGCCGGCCGCCCCGAGGAGCGAGCATCCCTTTTATTTTTTTATTTTATTTAATTTTTAGAGACAGAGGAAAGGAGAGAGAGAGGGGGAAACAGAAACATCGATGTGAGAGCGAAACATCAATCAGCTGCCTCCTGCATGTCCCCCATCAGGGATCCAGCCTGCACCCCAGGATGTGTCCTGACCGGGACTCGAACCCGCAGCCTTGGCATGCCTGAGCAACGCCCAACCAACCGAGCCACCCGGGCCAGGCGGAGTACTGAGCCTTCTCAGCAGATGGCTGCGGGGACCGAGCAGATTGGCTGGGAAATTACAGAGGAGCTATCGGAGCAAGCTGGGAAACGGGGAATGTGAAGGAACAGCAGCCAGGCCACTGAGGTCGCCCAAGGTCATTATCCGTCTGTGACTTCTTTCCAACAAACCAAAGCCCGGCTGGCGTGGCTCCGTGGCTGAGCATCACCCCATGAACCAAGAGATCTCACAGTTCAATTCCCAGTCAGGGCACAGGCCCGGGGTTGTGGGCTTGATCCCCAGGAGGGGGCGTGCATGAGACAGCTGACCGATGTTTCCCTCTCTCTCCTTCTCCCTTCCTCTCTCTCTCTCTGAAATCGATAAAAACATTTTAAAAAATAAATAAAAATTTAAAAACCTGCCCCCTGTTGCGTGGCCCACGCTGGAGCTGCTGGGTTCACTTCTCTGAACCGCACAGCCGGCCTAGCAATGAAACGGACAGACGCCCGTCCTTTCTCTGGCCGGGGCTCCGTCTGCAAGGCATCAGCAAACAAGGCCTCCCTCGCAGGCTGACCCAGGGGGGCGGCTAAGGAGGTACCAATGGAGGTTTCGGGCCCACCGATGGGAAAGAAGGCCAAGGCCAAGAGTTTCCTGAGTTCCGCCCATAAGCATTGTTTTAATATATATTATTTATTGATTTTTTACAGAGAGGAAGGGAGAGGGACAGAGTTAGAACATCGATGAGAGAGAAACAGCGATCAGCTGCCTCCTGCACACCCCCTGCCGGGGATGTGCCCACAACCAAGGTACATGCCCCTGACCGGAATCGAACCTGGGACCCTTCAATCCGCAGGCCAACGCTCTATCCACGGAGTCACGCCGGCCAGGGCATAAGCATTTTTTTAAAAAATATGTTGTATTGATTTTTTTCAGAGAGGAAGGGGGAGGGATAGAGAGTTAGAAACATCGATGAGATAGAGACATCGATCAGCCACCTCCTGCACGCCCCCCACTGGGGATGTGCCCACACCCAAGGTACATGCCCTTGACCGGAATCGAACCTGGGACCTTCCGGTCCACAGGCCAATGCTCTATCCACTGAGCCACACCGGTTTGGGCCCATAAGCATTGCTGATCGGTTAGAACTGGCTCCCAGCTCAGCAGGCACCTCCCAGCGTTCACCCGGGATGAGCCCTTCCTGTCTCTCCCCAGCACCTGGGCACCGACAACCCCTAAATCTCCCCTTCCGCCTGCACGCCGGGCTGAGCCCTACGGCAGAACATCCGCTGCCAAGCTGCACACCCCCCATCCCCTGCTCCTCCTGGAACCTTCTCTGCCTGAAGACCACCCGTCCGTCCAAACACCCAGCAGGGGTCTCTCCTCCCCCCTCAGCCTCCCGGCCGCAGGTTCCTCTTCCTTCAGACTCCCGGCGGCTCCCTCTGCACCTGTGTCCACCTGGCTCCCCGCAGCGAAGGCCACGTCCTTTCTCACCTGACACACTGCCACCGCCTCCCTTCTCCGTCTCCTCCTGGCACAGCTCATGTTGCCAGGCTGGCGTTTCCAGGCTGCGGATCCATCACCTGCCAGGAGGGCAGAGTCCACGTGACCAGCCCCGTGCCTCTCCCAGGTGCTGGCTCCCTCGTGCCCTCCCCTAAGCCACCTCACAGCTCCACCCCCTCTCCTGTCTCCGGGGCTTTGCACCGGCTGTGCCCTTTGCTGGGACCGTGCTTTTCCCCATTCCTCGCCTTTCTTAATTCTCCCGCCTTCAGAACCCAGCGCCTTCAGAAGGCCTCCCTCTGCAGGCCCCAAGTGGGCCTCTCACCACACTTCACCAATGTACCATGAACGGGTCTGTCATTGCTAAGGTCACATCCCCCCATGCCCTGCCTCAGGCTGGGAGCGCCTTAAAAGTTTGGAAATCTGGCTTTTCCCTCAGTAGTTCTAGCCCTTGGCATTGTACCTTTCAACAGTCAGTGTCTTTTTTCTTTTTTAATATACTTTATTGATTTTTCACAGACAGGAAGGGAGAGGGATAGAGAGTTAGAAACATCGATGAGACAGAAACATCGATCAGCTGCCTCTTGCACGTCCCCCATTGGGGATGTGCCCGCAACCCAGGTACATGCCCTTGACCGGAATCGAACCTGGGACCTTTCAGTCCACAGACCGATGCTCTATTCACTGAGCCAAACCGGCTTCGGCAACAGTCAGTGTCTTAATAAACACTTGTAGAAATGTTGAATGCCAAGGACAGAGCAGCATGATACTAAGCGAGATATCTGGTCAATTCTTTTTTTTTTTATGATTTTGGTTATGTGTGTTTGTTTTTAGCATTCCACATTGTAAGAAGACATTGCTGTGCATGAAAAAAAAATGGCATTGTGTAGTAAATCACACAAAAATCCAGCAGAAATCGTGGAAACTCTGAAGGATAACATGGCCATTTCAGGAAAGCAAGACAAAAAGATAGGGTCTGAGTTAAAAGAGTGACATTAAGTACATGTATCCCAAGGCCAACCACCAATGTAGAAGGTAATGAAGAAACCGTCAGTGGTGGCCTGTGACACGCACACAGGGTCTCTATAAACACCTTTAAATATGTTTTAGGTGTTTCTTTTTTCCCCCAAAGAAAAACACCCTATTCTATGCTGAACAAAATCCTTAAAGCTTTATTGGAACACAGCAGAGTGTTCGTGTGGCCATTTCTTCTAAAGGTTTGATAAAACATCCAACACAGGGAAGCCCTTTTGCTAGGAGACCGGGCTAATGTAGTTTTTTTTTTTATATATTTTATTGATTTTTCACAGAGAGGAAGGGAGAGAGATAGAAAGCCAGAAACATCAATGAGAGAAAGACATCGATCAGCCGCCTCCTGCACGCCCCCCACTGGGGATGTGCCTGCAACCAAGGTACATGCCCTCGACCAGAATCGAACCTGGGACCTTTCAGTCCGCAGGCCGACGCTCTATCCACTGAGCCAAACCGATCTCGGCTAATGTAGTTTTTTGATAGAACTTTCTGGTAGTGCACCTAAACCCAAGAATCACTGTGGAGACCGGCACGTGCTTAGAGAGCCAAGGTTTCGACAGGATCTAGATTGCTATCGTTTTCGGGTTAAATTCCCTGAGCGGGGCCAACAGCACTGACGTCCCGTGCGGCTGCGGAAGAAGATGCAGGAGTTGGGATGGCAGGGAGCAGTCACACTCTGGGAAAGGCCGAGCAGCCCTTTGCAGAGGTGCGGCCCGCCCCCCTCCGCCCGTGGGCACGCATGCCAAACGCGCAAATATTTTCGAGGTCCAGCCCATAGAAAGGCACGTAAGGAACATCTTCATAAAGAGGAGATGTGCCGAAACTGGTGTGGCTCAGTGGATAGAGCCTCGACCTGCGGACTGAAGGGTCCCGGGTTTGATTCCAGTCCAGGGCATGTACTTTTAAAAAAAAAAAGATACTTACTCTCATGCAGGTCCCTTTGGCCATGACGGTGACATGCTCGCGGGTCGAGGATTATGTGGGCATCTTTCGGAGATCTTACGTAGCCACTGCCCTTCCCCGTCCCTCCAGGGAGCCTTCGGTGGGTCCTGGGAAGATGGCCCCTCCAGGGGATTGCCCAGGGCCGTCCTGCCTCTGATCCAGGCAACATGGGTGATGCCCTCTTCCTCGAACCTTCTACAAAAGTTCCTCAGCTTCTGCTTGCAGATGCAGCCACGGAGCAGATACAGCTCTGGGGGGGTCTCCCTCCCTGAGCGGCAGAGGTCTTGGGTGGAGATCCCTCCACGGATCAGCTCCCAGGTCCCAGGCCTCCTTGGGTCCCCAGGAAACATTCCAGGCCTGAGCCCCAACACCTGTTGGAAGTGTGTGCCATCCCCAAGAAACAGTGTGAAGTAGCCAGGTGAGCCCTGGCCGGTTTGGCTCAGTGGATAGAGCATCCGCCTGCAGACTGAAGGGTCTCAGGTTCGATTCCGGTCAAGGGCATATGCCCGGGTTGTGGGCTAGATCCCCAGTGGGGGGCATGCAGGAAGCAGCCAATCAATGATTCTCTCTTACCATTGATGTTTCTGTCTCTCTCCCTCTCCCTTCCTCTCCGAAATCAATAAAAAAATGTAAAAAAAAAAGAGCTATAAAAAAATAAAAATAGCCAAGACCAGTTTGGCTCAGTGGATAGAGCATCGGCTGCAGACTGAAAGGTCCCAGGTTCAATTCTGATCAAGGGCATGTACCTTGGTTTCGGGCACAACTCCAGTAGGGAGCATGCAGGAGGCGGCTGATCGGTGTCTCTCTCTCTCATCAATGTTTCTAACTCTCTGTCCCTCTCCCTTCCTCTCTGTAAAAAAATCAATAAATTTTAAAAATTAAATAAAAATAAAAACAAAGTAGCCAGGTGAGGTGACCCGCGCACTCTTTCTCAGTAGACAGCTGGACTCCCTGAGCAATCTCTGCCCCTTTCTCAGACGGAGGCTGGAGGCAGGGGATGAGCCAAAAGCCACGAGTTGCAGGACCGGTTTGGAGGCTTTTCAGCAAGCTCCCCATGGAGGGCCTGGCCCCTCGCTTGAAAACAGACCTAAGAGTGGAGCTCAGAGTGGGGGCGGGGAGCCAGAGACCGCCTACTCTCCTCAGCTCTGAGTGCCAGCCGCTGTCCCCAAGCGACTTAGGAGAGTCAAGCCGATGCTCCGGACAAAAGGAACAGAGATCCAGACAATACATCCGCAGGAGTGATGTGGTGACATTCTCACCGAGAAGGCAAGGATTCATTCAAATATCTGCACTGCTAATGGGAACGTGCCCCGCCTCGGTCACAGGAAGCTTTTCCATACCCGGGCCATGTCCACCTGACATGGGCACCCTCAATGGTCACAAGGAGCCTGTTAATGGCCGACTGGACGGCAGCTCGTAGGGTGCCAGGGGGCCCCAGAGCGTGGCTTGAGTGCCCACCCTCTGGGTCAGAGTGGCAGCTGTGTGGGGAAGAGCACCCAGGCTGTCCTGGACTTGTGAGAAAGTGTCCCTCGTGGGCAAGAACCCCGAGTCCCCCACTGAACAGCTGTGTGACATTGGGGGTTTGCTGTAAACCTCTGGGTGCCCACTTCTGTGCACTGAGGAAACCGATCTGCGATCTAGGGTTCTTAGAACGATTTGACGAAGTGAGGTCTGCAGAGCACCTGGGAGCTAGTTGCACCCAATCAATGTTCCTTCCCTTCTTCCACCTCGAAGCAGCTCGCCTGTCAGTGTTTTGGGGGCCTTCGGTGGTGGAGAAGGGCACGAAATAAGAACAGAGCCACCGCCAAAACCGGTTTGGCTCAGTGGATAGAGCGTTGGCCTGTGGACTGGAAGGTTCCAGGTTCAGTTCCGGTCAAGGGCATGTACCTTGGTGGCGGGCACATCCCCAATGGGGGGTGTGCAAGAGGCAGCTGATGGATGTCTCTCTCACTGATGTTTCTAGCTCTCTATCCCTCTCCTTTCATCTCTGCAAGAAATCAATAAAATATATTAAAAAAAAAAAAAAAGAAAGAAAGAATAGAGCCACCGTTGTTGAATCACTCTTCACCTTACGCACCGGAGGTCAGAGGTTTTCTCCCAGGTCCTGGGACACGGGAGGCTGAGCTGCTAGAAGAACAACAGTGAAAAGATCAGAGACCCCAGGGCCGGGTGGGCCACGCCCAGAGAAGAATGTGCGTTTGAGAACAAAGGTCAGGAGACGCCTCGCCTCGGTTGCTCTGCCTGGACCCTGACTCCCTCCGGGAATTGCCTCCGGAATGCTGACCGGTCTCCGTCCCGGGAACGGGCAGAGCTGGTCTAAGCGCCACTGAACGGGGAGGAGACGCGTGGACCACAGACCCTGCGGCCATTCCTCCTCTTTTTTTAAAAAAATTTTTAATATATATTTTATTGATTTTTTTTTACAGAGAGGAAGGGAGAGAGATAGAAAGCCAGAAACATCAATGAGAGAGACATCGATCAGCCGCCTCCTGCACACCCTCCACTGGGGGATGTGCCCGCAACCAAGATACATGCCCTTGAGCGGAATCTAACCCAGGTCCCTTTAGTCTACAGGCCGACACTCTATCCACTGAGCCAAACCGGTTTGGGCTAGTTCTTTGATCTCAAAAGAATGTCTTCTCCATGTCACTGAAGCCACCCTTCCCTTGGCCACCCCCTGAACCTTGTCAGCACCCAGAACTGCTCTCCCCGTGAAAAATTAAGTCCAATCTTCTCCGATCCCGAGTTAGCAAGCACTTTTCACTCCGATTACAGCCACCACATCTGTACCTCATTCCCACCAGAGCTTTAATTCCCGTTTTCTTCCCTCGGTCCCCTTCTGTCCGCACTTCTTCCCTAGCAAATCCAGACTCCGAGACCCCCCGCCTCGAGCACCGCCTTCCAAATACCCTCCGCTGGGCTGCAGGCCAGTCCAGCAGCCCTTCCAGATTTCCCGCCAGGCTCCTGCCAGCCAGCTCTTCTTCTTCATCCCTCAGAACTCCGGCCCGACCCCTTCTCCCCTCCCCGCACCCCTCCAATGAACAGCGCGCCCCCAACTTCGCCAGAAAAGACAAGTCATCGGGAGGGAGCCGAGCCAGGCCACCGACAAGCCCAGGTACATCTCACCGCGGCTCGCTCCTCCCTCCAAGTCCAAGTGCAACGGAAGTGTGTTCTGCCAGCCAGGATTGAAGGCCCATCAGCTATTCTTTTTTTAAAAAATATATTTCATTGATTTTTTACAGAGAGGAAGGGAGAGAGATAGAAAGTCAGAAACATCAATGAGAGAGAGACATTGATCAGCCGCCTCCTGCACACCCCACAGTGGACATGTGCCCGCAAGCAAGGTTCATGCCCCCGACCGGAATCGAACCCGGGACCTTTCAGTCCGCAGGCCGACGCTCTATCCACTGAGCCACACTGGTCTCGGCCCATCAGCTCTTCTTTATCGCAAGCCCTCCTTCTCTCAGACTCCTCCCTGGCAGCACTGACACAGGCTCCGTGGACTCTCACGTTATAACCCAAACAGAACGCTCTCCTCCAGGCTGCTCTCTAGCAAGGACCTTGCCTCGTGGACAGAAACAGAGGCCCCACACTGACCCGGACAAGCTCAGGAGAGGCTGCATGTCGGCTCTGCACACCAGGGGACCCGAAGTGACCCCCATAGGATGGCCTGAAATTGACACTTCCTTCTAGAAGTGAGTCAGGGGGGTCGACAGGTCCCAGGTCAGCATCCTCCTTGTCAAAGGTCAACCTTCACCTTAACCGGGTTTATCTACTGTCTGTGCGGCTGTGATCACGTGCCTTTGGAATGTCAGAGCAATCCCCTTTTTTCTAGACCCCTCAGGGCACAATCTCCCAGCAGCTCCTGAGGCCACAGAACCCCTCACTGTCACCTCCTCCCGAGTACCATCTCCACGGACCACCCATGTTCACTGTCCAGACCAGCGGTTCTCAACCTTTCTAATGCTGCGACCCTTTAAGACAGCTCCTCATGTGGTGGTGACCCCCAACCATAAAATTATTTTTGTTGCTACGTCATAACTGTAATTTTGCAACTGTTAGGAATCATATCTGTGTTTTCCAATGGTCTTAGGCGACCCCTGTGAAAGGGTTGTTCGACCCCCAAAGGGGTCTCGACCCACAGGTTGAGAACCGCTGGTCTAGAATGAGGTGCAGCCCTGCCGTTCTCCGGGGCATTTTCTCCGCCGGTTGAGAGTTTGCTTCCTGGCAATAATCGTCAGTTTGGCTCCAATAAAATCGTAACCATTCCCTACAGGTTTGGACACGGACACTTCCTGAGACAAGGACTATTCACATTTTTTTTAAATATATTTTTTATTGATTTTTTACAGAGAGGAAGGGAGAGGGATAGAGAGTTAGAAACATCGATCAGCTGCCTTTTGCACATGCCCTCCTGGGGATGTGCTGAAAACAAGGTACGTGCCCTTGACTGGAATCCAATCTGGGACCCTTCAGTCCGCAGGCCGACGCTCTATCCACTGAGCCAAACCGGTTTCGGCGGATGATTCACATTTTTGTTCTCCGCGCCTGCTCCCGCCCTGGACACCACCATTGAACTTTGGACCCGAGTCTCCCCAAAGGAGCTCTGAGCCAGGTGATCCACGATCCCTTTAACTCACCCCCACAGGCACTTCCGATGCCTTTTCTCAGGGACACCCCTGCCAGGCGCTGGGCCTGCTGGCACCGGGAACAAGGAAGGGCAGGCCGCCCTCCCGGCAAGGAGGGCCAGGCGGCCTGGCGTGGCTTGGCACCCGGCACGGACGGATTAGATCACAAGCAGCGGCAGGCCTTTGACGCTTCCAGCGCCCGCCCGGAGAAAACAGCCCGAGTCTGCAGGCTCAGGAGACGCTGAGCTCTCTCCGGAGAGACGACACTCAAGTGCTTTTCTCGCATGTCGTGCACATGCCAGGCACTGTGTGAGACGCTGAGGATCAGAGGTTAAACAAGGAAGCCGCCGAGACCGGTTTGGCTCAGTGGATAGAGCGTCGGCCTGCAGACTGAAAGGTCCCAGGTTCGATTCCGGTCAAGGGCATGTATCCTGGTTGTGGGCACATCCCGTGTGGAGGGCGTGCAAGAGGCGGCTGATCGATGTCTCTCTCTCTCTCATCGATGTTTCTAGCTCTCTATCCCTCTCCCTCCCTCTCTGTAAAAAAAAATAAATAAAATATATTAAAATAAAAAAATTGCCAAGACCGGTTTGGCTCAGTGGATAGAGCATCAGCCTGTGGACTGAAAGGTCCCAGGTTCGATTCTGGTTGGGGGCATGTACCTTGCTTGCGGGCACATCTCCAGTATGGGGCGTGCAGGAGTCAGCTGATCGATGTCTCTCTCTGATTGATGTTTCTGACTTTCTATCCTTTTCCCTCCCTCTCTGTAAGAAATCAATAAAACATATTTTTTAAAAAATTATTAAACAAGGAAGCCCCCTGCTCCTCCCGGGTCCCAGCCAGCCCAGGACACAGGCGCGGATGAAGCAGCAGCTCTAAGACCACAGCAGCAGAGGGAACTGTGGGTCTGGAGAAGAGGATGCTGGGAGAGCTTCTCAGAAGGGGTCACATGGGAGCTGTTTTCTCCCCCTTCCAGAGCCGGGAAGCAAACCCCCATCTTCCCAAGCCCATTGTTCTAAGAAGCACTCACAAAGACTTGAGAAGGGCTGCATCCTTTCAATGCCCAGCGTCCTAATTAGTGGCTGTCCTTCAAAGCCAAGCGGGGCGACTGCCTGGCAGACTTCAAAGCCAAGTCCCATCCACTGCTCCGGCGACAGGCTGGGACACAGAGTGACTTTCAATGAGAGCAAGCCCCTGGCCGCGCTGCGTTTTATTAGCATCCCAATTAGCACCGCCGCCGGCAGGCCTAATGTATGCCCTGCGTAACAGCCTTCTTCCTGAGAGAACTTCCTTCTGTAAGTCCTCTCTCAACGGGGCACGCGAACAAATCCGTTAATTAAAAGATGCGCGCACACTTGACCCTGAAAATTGTCGTGCGGTTGGGATTCAGTGAGGGAGACAGGTCTGGGATCCGAGTCAACTATTTCTCAGCGGGGCTGCCTTCGTCGCGGACCGGAGGCTAGCTTTAAGGACAGTCCCTTAAACAAACATTCATCCTTCAGAACGGAACGGTAACCTCGCAGCTGATTCTAGCTTAAGACAATAGACTAAACCTCTATCTTGAGCTTAATTTTCATTCATCCCAGCAATTCCGAAGCACCCACTATGAACAGAGTGGGGATGAAAACTGAGCTCCCTTCACCATTTTCAGTCCTCCCCACCTTTACCTCATTTCCTTTCCTTTCCTTCCTTTCTTCCCTTCCTTCCTTTCCCTCCTTCCTTCCTATTTCTCTTTCTCTCTCCTCCCTTTCTTTCTTCCTTTCTTCCTTCCTTTCTTTCTTTCTTTCTTTCTTTCTTTCTTTCTTTCTTTCTTTCTTTCTTTCTTTTCTTTCTTTCCCTTCCTTCTTTCCTTCCTTCCTTCCTTCCTTCCTTCCTTCCTTCCTTCCTTCCTTCCTTCCTTCCTTCCCTCCTTCCTCTTTCCTTTCTTTCTTTCTAGAAGCCAGCATGTGATTGGCCACTTGGCACTGCTTATACGTCCAGAAAACCATCACGCTCCACGGAAAGCCACTTGGGGAATCCAAGTGTTCGGATATGAATGCAATGCCAGTCCGTCTCCCTTGCATCTCCGTCTACTTCATGCTCCGTCACTGCCTCTCCCCTAGGGCTGTCCCCTCGGGAAGAGGCAAGAGTGGGTCCTCTGAGTATGAGGAAACCTTACAACTCCTCCTCGGCCTGCATTACAGGGCGCGGGCACCCTTCCTCACTCCAAGCTCAGGCGGAGAAAAGGACCCCGTGCTGGCGAAACTGCACACCAGAGCCGGAGACCACAGCCGGGGCTCCACCAGCCAGCCATGCACCCCCCCCACCTTTCTCCTCTTGTCAGGCCTCTCCGACACCAGCTCTGAGCCCACACTCGGGCCTGCCAGCAGGGCCTGCGGTCTACAGAAGGTGGTGGGAGGGTGATGGTGTGTGGAAGCTCCAGTTTGCAAGGGATGAGGTGGACCCTCCAAACACGGGGAGATGCTTCCAGCAAATGCTCTCCCTGCGCTATCAGTGGCCAGGGCACCGGCAGCCCAGGTCACTGTCGAATGCAGGGGCTTCTACCTCATTTTCATCTCAGCACTGGCACACTTCAAGCGTGAGCTGCATGAGGGCGGGAACTCCACACCGTTATCCAGAGGGCCTACAACTCTGCCTGGTGGGAAGGACTTAAAATACTGTTTGTTCCCTCCGGTGAATGGGGAGCCAGGCATTAGACCGTGCGGGTGGGACAGTTACAGAGCACAGCGGCAGCCCATGAAGCGAGGGACAGAAGGGGTGCGTCTTACAGCTGGTTTGTACAGCCAGCACAGT
This sequence comes from Lasiurus borealis, assembly GCA_004026805.1. NCBI lineage: Eukaryota > Metazoa > Chordata > Mammalia > Chiroptera > Vespertilionidae > Lasiurus > Lasiurus borealis. The sequence continues at coordinate 844 of PVJN01055793.1, read as the reverse complement.
ATTTCTACTCAGATTGTACGCCGATTTGGGGGGATTTTGGTGGGAATGTTGGAGATGATGGGAGTGAAAGGAAATGGACTCCCCTCCATCTTGTCCTATAGGGCTGGGCCCCCTGCCTAAACCCCCTCCCTTTTCCAGGAGGGGCCACAGGTGTGCCAGCCATGTCCCAGCTTCCCCGACCACCGCCCGAATGGACCAATGAAGCTCCAGGAACACAGCAAGGGTCCTAATGAGGCTAAACCACAGAAAGACCCCGATTCAAGTGACCAATCTCTGTCACCCTCATCATTTTCCTAAGCCCCCTAATTACCCTTCCCCATAAAACTCATTGTTCCCGCCCAGCTTGCTCTCTCTCACTGCTGCGCCAGAAAGAGGCTGAGAGCCAAACCCGGGTTTGAATAAAGACTCTTTGCTTTTGCATCGGAAAAGGCTCCTTAGCGGTGGATTATTGGGGACCCCCAACTCTGGATGTAACAAGTCTTACAGCTGGTTTGTACAGCAAGCACAGTATTTCTACTTAGCCTGTACGCCAATTTGGGGGGAATATCAGAGATGATGGAGAGTATCTAACTTCCTGCCACTGGCTGGAGAAATGAAAAAAGAGAGTAAAGGTGTTTGAATAAATATCCAAGTTCTAAAGTAACAACAGGGGGTCCTTTCCCACCGGAAGTCACAGTGAGGAGGGAACAGACCCAAGAGGACAGACCCGGAGGACGCACACATGCATAAAGCGTCCAAAGTGCCGGAAACCAACATCGAAATGCGGAGGGCAGGCGAGGGCACTGAGCTCAGGCTTCCGGTGAAGAGTGGGGTTTGCCAGTTTGGCCCATTTGCAAATATCTCC
>PVJN01055791.1:0-14291 GCA_004026805.1 Lasiurus borealis | reverse complement strand
AAAAAAAATCATCTGACTTGGTTAAATTTCTCAACATTCTGGTCCCCCCACCCACCCCACCTCACACACAAGTGCACCATTTCCCTGATACAGTCATACAATAGTTGTGACTGGGATTAGGTTGACAACCTCAACCCCTAAAAGGGCCAGGCTGGCGTTCTCTCAGCAGGTTCTCCCTAATGCTTTGAGCCTTTCTCTCCCTCTAGCACAGGGGTGGGGTGATTAGCAAATGTTTCAGATAATCTGTGAATTCGTAATAGTCCTATTTCCAAGGTTGAAGATCTGCCTATTTCTGGAATATGGCATGTTTCCGAGACATTGCTGTTGGGGGTTTTACAGAGTTTGAAATTTGGGTCAGGATCCTGATTCTCTTCAATGTGTAAGGGTGGATAAGGTTTATTTTGCTTTATTTTTCTGTTTGTTTGGGGATGCAATTGTATTAATTGTGACTGTAACATGGATGAGAAATGCAGAGTTGCCACCATTTTTTTTTGCCTTTTTCTCCTTTTATCACCTACACTTCTAGTGTTATTACTTTCAATTTTATTACATATCAAGTGTGACTTTAGATTAAAAACATTCTTTTTCTTAAACCCTAGGGACACTTAGAATCCAAGACAAGTTTTGGATTATGAACATTCTACTTGAAAGGATACCGTACACTTTCATTGCCAAGTTTTGAAGCTTGAATACCAAATTTTTAATAGAAAATTCACCCATAATGAATTTAAATATATTTATTTATATTTCTTGGGGAAAAAATATTTTGGATAACTGTCAATTAAACATCCAGTCTGATTAGAAATACAGAAAAATTTGAGTCCCTACTTAGCAGGACAAAAATTCCTTCCTCTAAATAACCAACTCTGTGTCCGAAGAATGTACTTTTCTGAATATTTATTATTGACAGAACTGTTTTTGTTTGATTCCAATAGAAGTGTCCTATGTTCTGAAGATCATGAGGTATGGGAGAAAAACTGTTAAACCTAAATTTTATTCAAAACTAAGGTATCATTTTTCTTGACTTGTGATTGAATTTGAATACATTGTTGGGCTTCTTTTTTTCTTGTGACTAAAAAGTGGTTTAAAATGATGCAGCTAGTCAGTTGAAAGTTGCTCTTGAATAAAACAGAACAATAGGAATGCCAACTTTCTTTCTGTCTCTATAACTTCATTAACATGGCTGTATAGACATTTGCATGTAAAATGTAGTTAACAAAGATTATACAGAAGTAAATTTAGTTCTTTAGTGCCTACCTCTATGGTAAAATCAGACCATTTGGCAGAGTTTGAAGTCTTCCAAGAAGCCTGGTTTCCACCTGGAAAATAAATTACTAAATTTGAATGTGTTACTTATACTATGGAGAGTTGTCTATCTGTTACATTTTATTTTAGTGCATACACTAGAAGTTGTATTTAGAGTTTTCTAAAATTGTCACCTGTCAAGGTAGAAAATTATAATAATATAATTATATCCAGAGAAAAGTGTTCTGACTTTAGATTCTTTTGGTAGTGGTACAAATATGATGCATTTTAAAAAATTCAGAATCTTTGTCATAAGTTCATTGAGTTAGAGTAGCTATAACTGTTACAACCAAAGTTTATTTTCTTTGCATTTTAAAAAATATATTTTATTGATTTTTTACAGAAAAGAAGGGAGAGGGACAGAGAGCTAGAAACATCGATGAGAGAGATATATCGATCACCTGCCTCTTGCACACTCCCCACTAAGGATGTCCCCACCACCAAGGTACATGTCCTTGTCCAGAATCGGACCTGGGACTTTTCAGTCCACAGCCAAACCGGTCTTGGCTCTTTGCATTTTTTGATGCATAGATAATGTTATGCACAAGCTTCAATGAAACCCATTATGCACCATTGCAGTGTCTAGCTGACTTAATATTGCTCCATCTTCAAGTGGAATTTCATCTCAAAATATTCTAAGAATTTGCTAATTATACAATATTTATCAAATCATTGTTGTAGTCTCAATTCAATATATCCCACTGTTTTAAATTATAAACAGTTTGCTTTATAAGAACTATTTTGATTAATCAAAGATTCCAGGTGGTATATCACAAAGTATCATGATGTGATGATGGTGTGATGTCATAGATAGTGAAGACAACACTCAATTAACCTATGCAGAGAAAAATTACGTTTTATAATGCTGTCGGTGCATACAGTGGGAGGAGATGAAGATGTGGGAACATGGCTCAGTAAAAATTTACAACCACAGCTAGTGAAAAGGGGAAACTGTGTGTCTCATTAAAATGTATTTGTAGCTTTTTCTTCATCTGAAAGGAGAGTGCATAATTTCCTAAAGGAAGTGCTATTTCTTTCTGACGTGTTCACTTTCTAAAAACAGATGTAGTGACGCAACTCTGTACAAAACTCAAAAACTTTATAGTTCACTCCACTATATGAAAATATATCTAATTCCTATACTATTTCCATAATAATTACGTTTTACAGTTGTCATTTTTATTCTAAAATGCGTTGTGAATCCAACTAAATATATAATAGATACCACCTTCTGTAGGAGTGGAAAGAAAAAAAATTTGTCTTCTATTTAAAGGTGCTTATTGGGGCAATATGTTGTTAAAATATTACATGTTAGCATGGGGCATTTGTTGAAGAATTTATTTGGAGAACTCAATACATTATCTATACAATGAACTGAATGGAGAAACTTTAAGATGAGAAAGGGTAATATTTTTAGAAAATTATGCTTCTAGGACACTTATTTGTCCATTAGATTGTTAGTCTAAGAAGTGATGGTGATAGAATAATAATAATTGCTTGGTTAACTTCTTTCTTTGTATTAACACTTTCACACATAAACCCCATTTCATTCATAATAACCACCTTATGAGACGAGCATTATCATCTTTATTTTATTGAAAATGCAAACGAGGCTAAGTTTAAGTCACATTGCTAGTAATGGATGAGCCCCTATGGCCGTGGAAATCTAGAGTCCACGATCTTACCACACAAGGCACTTCCACTTTTATATCTGAGGGACAGTGGCATGTAGAAGGTTAGAAAACCATCCATCCCCTCTTAGAAGTCCATTTTTCCTTTACTAAATCAAAAAGAGTCAATGAAGTCGTCCAGGACTTTAGCAGTGTAGATGAGGTCCCTTTGATTAGGAAGTCTTCATATGACTGGAAACAGGATTGCTTTGGCACATACATAAAGACTCACGTCCATTCTCAATTTTAGCAATTTGAAGCAGTCAGCTATTCGGACAGTTTTGTATGCATTGCTAAATGCAGACAAAAAAACTGCATTTGCAAAAAGAGGAAACCCAGTTAAACTAGGTTGCAAATTTGGCCCTAATTTAGCGTAGCATTTGTGATACATATAGGTTAGAGTGACATTTATATAATGGTGTGAAATATGAGAAAGTTCCAATGCTAGACACAAAGACTTTTTAAAATTGCTTTTGCCTACTTTGGTTAGTTTAAGAAACAGGAGGAAGAATTTGGTTTTTCAAGTGATGGGAAGCCTTTAAGGATGTTGGAACACTGTTCAGTCCCCTGGGGTTCTGCCTGCTGTACAATTTTAAATGTCTTTTAGCTAAAAAATTGGCCAACAAGGGAAACAGAAATGAAATCTCTTCTCTCTTATCGGGGCAGTGAGACGCAATAGGTGGCTGGCATAGTCCAATTACGATAGTCAAATGAAGGGGTCAGAAAGTCATGAGCATTGCTATTAGTTATTAGTTCTATTTAACCAAAGTAGCTACCTATATATTAAAATTTACTTAGGAGATTTTGTCCTTATGCTCGGTTGTAGACGTAGCTTTCAGCTTAAGAAATACAGCCAGAAATGAGACTAGAGACATACGCGATGTTTTGTATAAATGCTGCAATCATGGTACCTAAAACTGTTTCCTTTTCTCCAATGAAGACCACTGGAGGGCAGTGTTTTCTCCTTTGGGAACAGCATCTGGTTTTAGATGGAGAGGCATGGATGTGTTAAAAAGGCGCTGGGTTGTGGAAAATCAGTTGCTCTTCTCATTCAGGCTGTGCTTGGAATTTACCCCCTCATGTTTATATGTTACTCAGGTGCTGCTTATCATATTGCCAGTCAAATTAGTTACACCTGAAGTCAGATCCTAAAAGAAGAGAATGTGCAGTACTGTATTTGTTACTTGAGAGTCTTTTAAAGTTTCATTTTAATTAACCATTTGAGCATCGTGCAAAGTTTGTTCTACATTTTAAAAGTAAATAAAAGAAGGATAGTTTTAACTAGCTGTTTTGCACTTCAAAATGTCAATATTACATTAATTTTATTTTCAATATAATGTGTGTGCCTATGTTTGCCATCAAGTCAACAAGTCAGCTTTTTCTAGAAAGAACCAATTAAGACTTTTTCTATAAGCAACTTGCTATATTTTATGGTAAAATTTTTTCTATATGATTAGTGTATGGAAAAATATATTTAGAAAATTTTTATAAAAATGATCTATTACTGAGCATTAAATTATTTTTTTGGTGTTCCCAGTGATTAAAAAGTTAAGCTGAATTATGTAATATATTTTTTTCAGTAGGAGTAGAGGGCATTTAATCTCTACTTAAATATACATTGAGTGGCCAGATTATTATGATCTCTGAATGCATAATAATCTGGCCACTCATTGTATATCCTATAGAATAAAAGGCTAATATGCAAATTGTCCTCTTGACCAGGAGTTTGACCAGCAAGACAGGTCAGCCAACCAACCATGTCCCCTCCCCTTGGCCAGGCTGGCTGGATCAACATATGCACGAATTCATGCACCGGGCCTCCAATATATAAATACTGAATATATATCACTTTGAATATATACATATATATTGTGTGTGTGTGTGTGTGTGTGTGTGTACACACACTAAGTGGTCAGATATTATGCATTCAGAGATCATAATAATCTGATCACTCAGTGTAAATAATGCTCATTTAATTTTTATTGTAATAGTCATTTGTTTCATTTAAAAAAACAAATATATTTTAGCTCTGTGATTTGTCTAGCAAAAGATTATTTTTTCTTTTTTTAAAAATAAATCTTTATTGTTCAGATTATTACAGATGTTCCTCTTTTTCCCCCATAGCTCCCCTCCACCTGATTCCCACCCCACCCTATGTTTTACCCCCCTACCACCCCTCCGCCACTGTCTTCATCCATAGGTGTAAGATTTTTGTCCAGTCTCTTCCCGCACCACTCACACCTGCTTCCTCCAAAAAACTGTCAGTCCACTCCCTTTATATGCCCCTGATTCTATTATACTTATCAGTTTATTCTGTTCATCAGATTTTTTTATTCACTTGATTTTTAGATTGACTTATTGATAGGCATGCATTTGTTGTCATTTTGTTGTTCATAATTTTTATCTTTACCTTTTTCTTCTTCTTCCTCTTATTAAAGAATACCCTTCAGCATTTCAGAAATCCTGGTTTGATGGTGATGGACTCCTTTAGCTTTTTCTTATCTGTGAAGCTCTTTATCTGACCTTCAATTCAATCCTTGTATATTATTTTTTTATTTCAGTCAGTATATGCTTAATTTCTGACTGGTCCTTTTCCTTTTTTTTTTTTGCATTCATTAAGTTCCTTAAAGGTCTCACTAATTTTCTCAGAGGTTTTTAGAAGATTCTTGAATAACCTTATAAATGTGGTTTTGAACTCTATGTCCAATAGTTTGCTTTCCTCTATTTCCTTCACTCATGACATGTTTCTTTGTCTCCACATTGTGACTGCTTCCCTGTGTTGATAGGGTGGTTTTCCGTGGCAGGTGTCCTATAGCGTCCAGTGGTTCAGCCTCCCCTATCATCTGAGGTGGACACTCTTGGTGTAGCCCTTTGTGGGCTGAGTGTAAAGTCTTGTAGTTAAGCCTTGATTGCTGTTGGTACACTGGGAGGAATTGACCTCCAGGCCAATTGGCTGTGAGGACCCACTGTGTCTATAATGGAAGAACTGCTGTGCAGGGGACACCCTATGGGGAAGGATTTGTTTCAGTGGGGCTTTGGGGCTCACTGAGTCTGCCTCTTGAATGACATCCATAAGTGACACTCAGACTAAGTGTCACTTATGTATGTGAGGACTTGAAGTCTGGTGTCATCTCACCAAGTGGTCAGTATGGGTGCTCCCTTGTAGGTAATGAACTGTTTTTCTCTTGCTGTTTTTAATATTCTCTCTTTGTCTTTTGCTCTTGGTATTTTAATTATGATGTGTCTTGGTGTGGTCCTCTTTGGATTCCTTTTGTTTGGGGTTCTGTATGTTTCCTGGACTTATAAGTCTATTTATTTCACCCGGTAGGGGAAGTTTTCAGTCATTATTTCCTCAAATAGGTTTTCAGTATCTTGCTCTCTCTCTTCTTCTGGCACCCCCACAATTCTGATGTTGGTACGCTTGAAGCTGTCCCAGAGGCTCCTTACATTATCTTCACATTTTTGGATTCTTTTCTCTTCTTGCTTTTCCAGTTGTGTGTTTTCTGCTTCTTTGTATTTCAAATCTTTGACTTGATTCTTGCGGTCCTCTAGTCTGCTGTTAGGTCTCAGTATAATATTTTTTATTTCAGTCAGTGTACGTTTAATTTCTAGTTGGTCCTTTTTCATATCCTCTTAGGTCTTGCTAAATTTATCTATCTTTTCTAGGAAAGTCTTGAAAAACCTTGTAACCGTAGTTTTGAACTCTATATCCAGTCATTTGTTTTCCTCCATTTTCTCTGTTTGTGATCTCTTCCTTTGTCTACACATTATCATTGCTTCCCAGAGTTGGTAGAGTAGCTTTGTGTGCCAGGTGTCCTATATGGCCCAGTAGCTCTGCCTCCCCAGTTACCTGAGGTGAACTCTCTTGGTGCACCCCTTTGTGGACTGTGTGTACAGCCTTGTTGTAGTTAAGTCTTGATTGTTGTTGGTATCACTGGGGGGAATTGACCTCCAAGCCTATTGGTTGTGAAGATCAGCTGTGTCTACACTGGGAGAATTTCTGTGTTGGACTCTGCCTTAAGACTTGAAACATTGCAAAAGCCTCTGTTCTGGGCTTGGATGGGGTGCAGTCTCAGGGTTGAGCAGACAGCCTTGGCTTCCCGTCAGCCCCTGGTCTCAGTGTCCCTTGGTAATCACTGCAGCCTTCTCTGTGCCCAGGGCGCACCTTCAGATCTCTGTCTTTCCAGCTTCTCCGAGTTTCTGTATGCTCTGGGGACCTGTATGAGTCTGGGTCCCCAGGGTCTTGCCCAAAACTGGAGTTCAGTGCAGTCCAACCTGGATTTCAGTGCAGTCCGACCTGTCTTCCTCCTGCTAGAGAAAGCCTTGGCTCAATCAGCTGTCAGCCCTCTGTGTGAGAACTTTCGCGCACACCTCCAGACCTCTGTCTTTCTTGGCTCCCCTAAGTTTCCCTGCACTCCTCCCTTTTCACAACAGTCTAGACTCCCCCCATATAAGTCTCGCCTGGAACTGGGGTTCAGTACAGTCAGAAGTGGGATTCAGTGCAGTTGGGAGTTTCTGTCTCCTTCCCACTAGAGGAAGCCAGCCAGGTACTCCACCCTATCCTCTCCATGTGCGTGTCTCTGTACCTCAGCTTTTTGCAGCTCCTCTGAGTCTCCATAAGCCACTAGAATTTACACTCAGCCAGCTTTTCTGTGGTTCTGGATGATGTCCATTCTGTCTTTTAGTTGTAGTTTTGAAATTGTTGTGCAAGGCAGAAGTTTAGGTGTTCACCTATGCTGCCATCTTGGTTTCTGGAGATCTTCAGATTTCTCCTCTTTGCTTGGGGTTTGGAGGTTTTGGAACTGTCTGACCAGAGCTGCAGTTTGTTAGGTTAAGCTGCGATAGGGCAGGCCATTTATATGCAAAAGCCATAGCCCAGAGCTTGGTTGGGTTTGTAAACTGGGCAGAGCGGGGTTTCAGGGAATCACTAGACTAGGGTTTGGGAAACAATGATGAATGCCAGTCAGCCATCTCTGTATATCTGAGTTTCCGCATCCTCATGTCCTACGCCCCAGCGCAGTAAACAATGATTCCTGCGCACACCTCTATAAGAAAGCCACCCTCACTTTCTGACCCAATGGCAGACAGTTCCAGTCTCCCTGTAGGAGTCTTGGTGCCCAGGGTCTCGTTGGAAACTGGAGTTCAGAGTAATCGGGTTGATAAAAAAAAAAAACAGCACACCCAGCCACCAGCCGCCAGCCCGATTTGCACACCTCCGTACCTCAGCTTTTCCACAGTTGTGCATGTCTCAATGCTCCTTTCTCTTTCCTTTTAGTTGTAGAACTTCTACTCATCCAGCTTTCCCGTGGTTCTGGGTGATAGACATTTTGTCTTTTAGTTGTAGTTTTGATGTGATTGTGAGAGGCAGCATGTACAGCTTTATACCTTATGCCGCCATTTTGGTTTTCTCTAAGAGATTGTTATTTTTAACAAAATCAACATATAATTTTTTTTAATATTTTATTGATTTTTCACAGAAAGGAAAGGAGAGAGATAGAAAGTCAGAAACATCGATGAGAGAGAGACATCGATCAGCCGCCTCCTGCACATCCCATACTGGAGATGTGCCCACAAGCAAGGTACATGCCCTTGACCGGAATCAAACATGGGACCTTTCAGTCTGCAGGCCTACGCTCTATCCACTGAGCCAAACCGGTCTCGGCAACATATAATTTTATTCTAATGATTGTTTTTTTAAAAATGAAATGCCTAGAACTGACCTAGAATTATGTCTAAATAAAGTATCCCAAAGCAACCAGTCACTTGACAAAAAACATAAATTTCAATGTTAGTGTTATAAATATTTGTTTAAAGTATGTTATTGTTCTAAGATTATTTCTGGTTACAAAACTAATGTGTTTGTTGTGGAAATTATGAAAATAATATCTATCTATATAAAAGCCCAACAATCAAATGGCTGAATGATCAGAACAACCAGTTGACCATTTGCTATGCCGTGCACTGACCACCAAAAGGCAGACACTCGATGCAGGAGCTGCCCCCTGGTGGTCAATGTGCTCCCACAGTGGGAGCACCACTCGGCTGACTGGATGAGCAGCTACTCCCACAGCAGGAGCAGCCACTAGCAGGCTATCAAATACCTGAGACAATCCAGACTCTTGCCTGACCTCACCAGGTGATACAGGCCCCCTAAGGTGTGTTCTAGAAAGAGCATGGGGAGGTGGCATAGGTGGATGGCAAGAGGGGATGTGACTGTAGACCCCACAGGGAGATTGTCCTGATGGCTGAAGTACCTGGAGCATGGCAGTCCCGAACATCTCTGATGGTATCACCCACCTCGCATTATACATCAAGGATATTTACTAAGTGGCTTTGGGGTGCAAAGCTTTCTGCCAGGTTCCTCCAGGACACAGAACATGCCTTTACCCAAGACATTACCCCAAAATATCAGCTCAGATTAATTTCCGTATTCAGCAGCCACCCAGAGGGTGGGTCCACAGCCACTCAGCTGACTGGAATGAGCAGTGCTCCTGCAGCTAGCTGATCCCCGCAGGCCACACCCCCACCAGTGCACAAATCTGTGCATTGGGCCTCTAGTAATAAAATAAAAATCACCCACAATGCAGCCAGTTAGAGGTAACAACTGTTAATATTTTAGAGTATATCCTTATAGCATATTTTACTATGCAACAATATATATTAAAAATAATTAGAATATATGACATCTCTCAATGTGAGCTATACTATCCATTTGAAATATATCACAAATATGTCCCATTTCATGAAATATTTGTCAACATAATTTGAATGACTACATAGTACACCATAGTTTATCTAACAAGTTCTCTAACACTGTATTTGGTGGGTTTTAATATTCCTACATTATAAACAATGCTATGACAAACATCTCTATAGACAATATTTTCATACACCTATAATTATTTACTCCCCATAAATTTCTAAAAGAGGAATTTCAGGGTCAAAATGTATGGTGTGTTTTGTTTTGTTTTCAAATATTGAACATAAACCCATAGTATCTTCCAAAATAGAAGTGTCTAAGAATATCCATTTTCTATATCATCAGCAAAACTAAATGTTTTGTTTGTTTTTTTAATATATGTTTATTGATTTCAGAGAGAAAGGGAGAGGGAGAGAGAAATAGAAACATCAATGATGAGAGAGAACCATTGATCAGCTGCCTTCTGCTTGTCTCCTACTGTGGTTTGTGCTAGCAACCTGGGAAAGTGCCTGACTAGGAATTGAACTATGACCTCCTGGTTGACACTCAACCATTGAGCCACACAGATTAGACAACACTAAATGTTTTTATTCTTTTCTAATTTAATGTTTGAAAAAAATTTTGTTCTAGTTTTTGTTACTTTGGTTACTTGAAAAACTTAATATATATCATATGTTTGTTTGCTATTTATTTCATTATGGCTTGCTTTTTTGTATACATTAATCATTTTATTTCTATTGAGATATTTATGTTTTTAAATGAATTTATGAGCATTCTTTATATAGTAAGAATAGTAACACTGTACCATACATTTTACAAGTATTTTTCCAAGCTAATATCATATTTTATCATTGTTTTTTTCACATTTAAATGATCAATTTCTGAATATGTTTTTATTAACATGTCTACTCTTGCATGTACATTTGGAAAATATTTCTTCCAAAGATTAAATATTCACTTATTAGTATTTTTATGACATATTTAATGACTTTGTTCCATTTCATCCCTTTAACACTTCATTAGTCAGTAATATACTTATCATGTGAGGTGAAGATTTGGTCTTTTTTCCAATGCTAAACAATTGTCCCTGATTATTTATTGAATAATATACACTTTCTACTGATTTAAAAAGACTTTGAATCAAGCTGAAAGCATTTATATTCCAGTATCTACTCCTGAGATTAATTTCTGCTCCATTGATTTCTCTATTCTTCCACCTTTATCACAATGTCTTAATTACACATTCCTACACCTGGTATCTCAAGTCCCTCTTCAGTAGGTTTTTGTTTTTTTTCAAAGTATTTTTCTTTGTCATTTTTTTCTGTTTAATCTTTGTATACTTCAAAATTACTTTATTAAGGCAAAAAATTCACTTGAGAACATATGTTTTGCTATGGAAAAATGCCAAAGATATATTAAGTGTAAAAGCCAGTCTTAGAACATTATGTATATGATCTCTCCTATAATTATAAAAATTTGGAAAAAGCATAGAAGTGTATGTCCACGTTTATGTGAGTGGGTGCCTTACAGAGACATAAAAATTGTTAACAGTGATTACCTTTGGGAGTGGGAATGGACATTGTAGGGAAGAGGAAGTTTTGCTTTTTACTATAAGGTAAATTTTATAGGTAGTATGGACTTTAAAATTCACCTGAACTCAAAACAGAATTACATTAAATGTATAAATGATTTGGGACAGCCTTATAATATTGTCTTTTTGCCATATAGAGGCAGTTTTCAAAAATTTTTTATGCCTCTTAGTGAAGTTTAGTAATTTTCTCCAGATGGGTCCTACACAAACTCCGTAGTTTATTAGTTTATCCCAGGATTTACATACCTACAAATATATGTAAATTATGTATATCAATAGACTTATATCCTATTTAATAAAAGGGTAATATGCAAATTTATCCTAATGGTAGAACAACTAGAATGACCACTCAGCTAGTCACTATGAAATGCATTGACCACCTCTTGGTCCCTTTCCCCTGGTCGGCAGGCTCTGATTGCCCGAAGGTGAATGGAGAACTGGGGTGGGTGGCGGTAGGGGACCATGCTGGCTGTGGGCAGCAGGGGAAGATGGCCCTGATTACAGACCTGGCCTAGGGACTATACCCATGCACGAATTTCATGTGCTGGGCTTCTAGTACATAAATATTGATATATAATGTTATAAATAAAAAATTGCATAATTGTTATTTTTAAAGTTAATTTGTCTTATTGAAGACTATTTTCTAGCTATCTTTTTTCTTTAAGTAATTGAGGGAAACATGATTTTTAAATAATCTTTTTTAAAAAATATAGTTTTTATTGATTTTTTACAGATAGAAAGGGAGAGAGGGATAAAAAGTCAGAAACATCAATGAAAGAGAAATATTGATCAGCTACCTCCTGTACAACCCCTACTGGGAATGTGCCCACAACCAAAGTACATGCCCTTGACCGAAATCAAACTCAAAACCCTTCAGTCCGCAGGCCGACGCTCTATCCACTGAGCCAAACCGGTTTCGGTAGATTTTTAAATAATTTTGACTTTAACTTTAAAAAATAATTCTGAAGTAATTGGTCAGTTCAAGTTTGTCAGTTCCAATTTAGGCTAAAATTATTGGTTTATGTAGAAATTATCTAATTTTACTCAGTGTAATTGTTTTTATTTATAATTTTTTGAATCAAGTAAACATAGCTTTAAAAAATAGCAACTAAGAAGAATATGCTAAAATATATATGACTGTCATTTTCTGAAAAGAAATTCAAAGGAATAATGAAAAAAATAGTTATTAGTATAGACAGAATTTTCATGAATAATTTATGAGAACCTACACAAGGAAGAAAAAAATAGATATGACCTATTTTGAGTCCTATAAATTTGTTTCCATATTTGTAGTAGGAGATACAGCTATTTTTCATATTTTTCTTTTCAAAAGAAAAGTGTTTTATTGCTATTATTCTGATTTAAAAAGACTGAATCAAGCTGAATTTATATTGACTATAAATATATAATATTCTTATTGTGAAAAACATTTAAATAATATTTTAAAAAGTATTTTCTTATATGGTCAACCATATCTCTGTCATCTGGAAAAAACTAGTTAATAATATTTTGCCTATTCTTCAATAATTAATTTTATATATTTATAAAATGAGACAACACTATAATACTGCTTCTTAGCCTGCTTTTTTTCTTCTACAGTATAATCGCTGCTATCTCTTAATGTCCATAAATGCAGGTCTTCACAATTCCTAATGGCTACCATTAAATTTTATATTTTATTAGATGATATTCCATAATTTATTTGATTAATTCTCCATAGATTAACACTTGGTTAGTTTCTAATATTTTCTAATTAATATTCTAACACATCTTTTTTGCATCTGACATATTATTTCCTTAAGAAATAAAAATGCTAGGTCAATGAGTCTGCATAATTTTCAGACTTTAGATAATACTGCCAAACTGTCCTCAGAAGTCAGAGTGATTTTGCTTTCAAGCCTATCCAATATTGAATGTTGATGTTTTTAAAATATTTTATAATCTGATAAGTGGGAAATGATATTTTTGTCCTATTAATTTAAAAAATTTTGATTATGAGGTTTATTGAGTTTTCATATGTTTATGGTTTAGTTATTTCCACATTTGTAAATTAAATATTCTAGTCTAGTCCTACTTTTTTTTGGAGCATATGTATTATTGTTCTTGACTTTTAAATGGCTTCCTAAAGATTAAAAATATTAATCTTTTGTTTATAATATGTATTTCTTTCAGCATGCTTTTAAAACTTTTTTTATTAATGTATTACATGTGTAATTACATATCTTCCCATTGCCCCACACACACACCCATGCATGCCCTAACCCCCCAGTGTCTTGTGTCCATTTGTTATGCTTATATGCATGCATACAAGTCCTTCGGTTGATCTCTTATCTATCCCACCTCTCCCTAACCTTCCCACTGTAATTTGACAGTCTGTTTGATGCTTTACTGCCTCTGTATCTATCTTTTTGTTCATCAGTTTATAATGTTCTTTATTCTTTCAGCATATTTTAATTTTTTTACAGTGTTGGTGTCATTTTTGCCACATAAAGTTTTTATGTAATTATATTTACAAGTTATCAAATTGAATGTATTTGCTATCATTCTTTATTTATTTCAATTAAATCTTTATTATTCAGATTATTACATTTGTTTCTCTTTTTTCCCCTCCATAGCACCCCTCCACCCAGCTCCCACCCTTCCCTCTGCCCTTACCTCCCTCCCATTGATCTCATCTATAGGTGTATGATTTTTGTCCAGTCTCTCCCTGTACACCCCTCACCCCTTTCCCCCTGAGAATGATCAGTCCACTCCCTTTCTGTGCTCCTGATTCTATTATATTCACCAGTTTATTCTGTTGATCAAATTTTTAATTCACTTAAATTTTAGATTCACTTGTTGATAGATATGTATTTGTTGTTCATAATTTTTTGGCTTTTACCTTTTTCTTCTTCCTCTTCTAAAAGAGTACCTTTTAGCATTTCATATAATACTGATTTGGAGTTGATGAACTCCTTTAGCATTTTCTTCTCTGTGAAGCTCTTTATCTGCCCTTCAATTCTGAATGATAGCTTTGCTGGATAGA
>PVJN01055790.1:0-12974 GCA_004026805.1 Lasiurus borealis | reverse complement strand
AAAAATATATTTTATTGATTTTTTACAAAGAGGAAGGGAAAGAAATAGAAAGTCAGAAACATCGATGAGAGAGAGACATAGATCAGCCACCTCCTGCATGCCCCATAGTGGAGATGTGCCTGCAAGCAAGGTACATGCCCCCGACCGGAATCGAACCTGGGACCTTTCAGTCCGCAAGCTGACGCTCTATCCACTGAGCCAAACCAGTCTCAGCTACAAGTTTGTTTTTGAATTTGACATGCATCTTCATCCAATAATACTTGTAATTGTTGTTTTTCAAACTTCTTTGGTTGACCTGGACATTCTTTGTCTTTCATATGGAAATCATCATTTTTTTTTGTGTGTGGGGGGGAATTGTTTTTATTTTAAAATGGCAAACAGAAATATATAATATATAGGAAATCCTGTGCTTTACTTTTGATATACACAATAATGTAATTCAGGTTGAAGCCCAAGGTGGAAACCTGAAAATAGAACAATTATTACAAGTAGACTCCCCCTGCCCCCTTCAAATATAATAAAAACTTTTAATGGCTGCCTGGTTAGGTACCTTTAGAAAGTTCCAAAGCACTGAAATATCTAGCTTTTTAAGTTTTAACAGGATGATTTTGAATCTCAGATTTATCAGTAACTCTGCTCCCCATTCCACTTGCTCTAAGAACCAAGTATAAAATTATAAAGAAAATCCACATTCTAAATTTAAACTTCTACTCTCCAACAAAACCACAAAACAAACCCTGTCTAAAGAAACCAAATTGGGGAGATTAGAACAAAAATATTAACACTTGTCGCCTCGAAGCAGAACTGCTACCAAATGATCACTGTTAATTCAGGAAAATGGAGGTGAAGGTATTATTACATTTATACCAACAGACCCATAATCAACAGGTTAAAAAAGCCTAGGTTGCAAAGAACCTTCTCAGGGATAGTTTGCCTAATTCTCTTCCCATGGCCACAGCTCAGATTCACCAGTAGAAATTGCATTTGCACAGTATAAGATTGCAAATAGCTCTATTTATAGTTAAATAAGGCCTAACAACCCAGTAGTTTTAAACTATGAAAGGCAATTTAACAGTGATTTACTCTAGTTAAAAGTAAGGTTTTTTTTTTTGTTTTTTTTTAAAGAAGAGAGGTGAGAAAATCTAAGAGAAGAAACAGGAATGATTTGGTTTATAAGCTGAGTATATTTACTTTGCTCTAATTCAGCTGCAGAAGCATCACAAATTTAGCATTGCATAAGTGCTGATTTAAAAAAAGTGAATTAGTTCCCCATGAATATTTTCATGTTTTGATAACACAAGTTATAACACTTTGAAAAATATATTCAATGTACATCAATTCTCAAATCCTCTCAATGGAAATTACCACTCTTTCATACAGTTCACTATTACTTCTAAAATAGAAAACACTGCAGACCAAAGGACTTGGCATTACACATTGGGTTTACATATTTTAAGTTATCCTGAAGCTGGATAATATTATTTGATTTTTCTTCTGTTGTAACTGCTAAAATAGCATGGGAAGTATATGCATATATGATCACTGAAAAATTGTGGGAAACTTGTTGTGCTTGACAGCCATTTTGTAGTAAGCTCCAGCCAAGTTAGCACTAACCTCGAGCTAGGTTTCTATTACCCCATACCCTCTCTCTTTCCCATAAGCCAGTGTTTTGCCTTAAGGGCTAGGTCAGGTGTTTTGCCTTAAGGGCTAGGAATTTTCGATAACTTCCTCATTCCTCCTTCTCCCTATAAATACTCCGAACTCCTCCTGAATAAATGAGACTTGATCAGAACCTTGTCTTGTCTCCATTCCTTGTGTCTCTTGTCCCTTTCATCCCCACCTCCCCTCTAGAATCCTCATTGACTTAACCCGCGGGTTGGGACAAGTGGCGCCCAACGTGCCTTGAGAATCCAGTGAGGGACGCTGTCTGGAGAACCGGCACAAAAAGGAGAAGACAGAGGATAAGTTGACGCGGGAACCTGCTGCGTTTTCTACACCTCAGTGAGTAGACAGCGATTATGAGTCAAGAAATGAGTCAGCATGAAATGTTTGTTAATGGACTTAGAAAAGCTTTAAAGGCACGAGGAGTAAAGGATAAAATTAAACAGTTATGTGATTTTTTTTATTATATTCAAGATGTTTGTCCTTGGTTCCCTATAGAAGGAACTATTGATAGTAAGAGATGGAAAAGGGTTGGAGATGCCCTTAGGGATTTTTATGAAAGTTTTGGGCCTGAAAAGGGTTCCTATAACTGCCTTTTCAAACTGAAATTTAATCGATGAGGTCATATCACAGAGGCATCGGGAGCCTATAGATGCTAATGTAATTGAAGAGGGAGAAAAAACCCTTCAAATAGATAAAGAGAAAGAGGATTTAAAAGAACACCAGAAATTAGATCAAAAAGAAAAAAGGATTGAGAAAGAAAGTGAGGACCTCATGTCTTTCGATAGCGATGTTGAGGAAGAAAGAGGAACTGAAAAGAAAAAACTTGAAAATAGAGAGCCATCCAGGGGCCCACATAATACATTAAGAGAGTGGACTCTAGAAACTAAAAAGAAAAAAAACAAAGATACCTGAAAGAAGAACACCTTTAGAAGCAAAAGTAAAACTCTTTAATTTAGAGGGAGCTAAACCTAAGCCAAAGAAATATCCAACCCTATCAGAATTTCTTGAAGTTAAGGAAGACCTTAGTGATACAGATTGGGAGGATTTTTAGAAGAACAGGCAGCCAGATATCACAATCCAGATTGGCCGCCTGTCGCTCAGCATCCTCCGCCATATAGTCCTGTCCCCAGCGCTTCTTCCTTAGCATGCCCGGTTCTTGACCCAAGAAAGGAGCTAAGAGATAAGACTGAATTCCTAAAAGAACAAATAAAATTAGGGCCTATTGCCTTAGCTTCTTATACTGGCATCCTAGATAATTATTCACCAGACAAACTTATTGATTTTGCTAATAAACATGAATTAGTATTCCCTAAAATCACTACATTTACCCCCTTAAATAATGCCTTATTAGTGTTTACTGATGGCTCTTCTACAGGTGTAGCTGCTTATACTTATCTGGACAAGGTGGTGCAATTTACCACAAACAGCTCCTCTGCCCAATTAACAGAATTACATGCTGTTATTGCGGTCCTATCAGCATTTCCTAATCAATCTCTTAACATCTACACAGATAGCACTTACATCGCACACTCTGTACCCTTAGAAACTTCTGGCCAAATTAAGGGCGCCTCTAATACTGGAAACTTATTTAGACAGCTACAGGTACTTATCACAAAAAGAACGCACCATCCCCCCCTTTTTTATAGGGCATTTGCATGCTCACTCTGGGCTTCCTGGTCCTCTAGCGGAAGGAAATCAGAAAGCAGATCTGGCCACTCGCCCACAAGCTCATATTTCTGCATTACCTGCTATCAATGCTTATGACTCTTCCCTAAAAATTGCTCAAGCACAGAAAAGTCATCAGTTACACCATCTCAATGCACAGACTCTCTGGCTTATGCATAATATTACTAGGGAAAAAGCCAGACACATTGTCAAAGATTGCCCTTCTTGTGTCATACATCTCCTAGTATTACATCTCGGAGTCAACCCTAGGGGGTTAGTACCTAATGCATTATGGCAAATGGATGTTACCCATATCTCTGAATTTGGTAACCTCAAATATGTACATGTAACTATAGATACTTTTAGCGGTTTTATTCATGCTTCCCTCCAAACCATTGAAGCCACTAAACATATAATTAGCCATGTTAACTGCCTTCGCAGTCTTAGGATGTCCACAGCAATTAAAAACTGATAATGGCCCAGGCTATACCAGCTCAGCCTTTTCTCAATTCTGTAAGCGCTTCAATATCCATCATACAACAGGTATTCCTTATAATCCCCAAGGTCAGGGAATCGTTGAAAGGGCACATCTCTCTTTAAAACTCACAATAGATAAAATAAAAAAGGGGGAATGGTACCCCATTAGGGGGTCATGCAGAAACATATTATCTCATTCCTTATTTATTCTCAATTTTTTTTTAAATTTGGATGCAAATGGACAATCAGCAGCTGCTCGCTTTTGGCATACAGAAACTCAGAGACAATTTGCTTCAGTACTATGGAAGGATCCTTTGACTAACTCCTGGCATGGCCCAGATCCAGTTCTTATCTGGGGCCAAGGATAAGTATGCATTTACTCTAAGGAAATGAAATCTGCAAGGTGGCTACCAGAACGCTTAGTTAAACAGATCAGTCAAACTCAAGAAGTTGAGGATAACTCCAGGGACGAAAACTCGCCCTGAGAATATTTCCTCTATTAGTAGTATTAGGAGTTTCTGGAGCTTTAGCTACAGGAACAGCAGGATTAGGAGTTGCTGTTCATTCATATATTAAACTCTCTAATCAGCTGATTGATGAGGTTCAGGCCTTATCCAGTACTATTAATGATATTCAAGATCAGATAGACTCCTTAGCCGAGGTATTCCTCCAGAATAGAAGAGGATTAGATTTATTGACAGCAGAATAGGGAGGGATCTGTTTGGCTCTACAGGAATGCTGCTGCTTTTATGCAAATAAATCGGGCATTGTTCGTGATAAGATAAAGAAGCTACCAGAAGACCTAATAAAAAGAAGAGAACTATTTGACAACCCCTTGTGGAGTGGGCTAAATGGAATATTACCTTACCTCCTTTCCTTACTAGGACCTCTGCTTGGCTTACTAATAATCCTATCGCTAGGACCTTTTCTTTTTAATAAATTGATGATTTTTATTAAGCAACAAGTGGATGCCATTAAGATGCAATCTATACAGGTCCATTATCATAAACTTGAGATGGCCGAAAGGGAAAGTTGCAAACTCCTTGAAAAGGAGAAATACGATAACATTCTATAGAGTAATTGAGGTAATTACTCTAATATTCAAGTAATACGATGACATTCAATAGAGTAATTGAGGAATTACTCTAATAGAAAACTTTCCACCTTGGTGCGCTGGGCTGGTTAGCCAGAGATGGGCAACTGGAACTTATACGTGATACCGACAGCCGCCTAAGCCAGGAACTGGGCCTTATGCTGCCCTGCTTTCCAATGATGGGTAAGGTGGGTTGATACCATATGGTAGTTCCTGACCTAAGACAGGCACAGTCCCCTCAAGGATATTCGGCCTTTCAAAGTTTAAAGAAAAGGAGGACCTGTGAGAAACTTGGTATGCTTGACAGCCATTTTGTAGTAAGCTCCAGCCACATTAGCACTAACCTTGGGCTAGGTTTCTATTACCCCAAACCCTATCTCTTTCCCATAAGCCAGGTGTTTTGCCTTAAGGGCTAGGCCAGGTGTTTTGCCTTAAGGGCTAGGAATTTTCGCTAATTTCCTCATTCTTCCTTCTCCCTGTAAATACCCCAAACTCCTCCTGAATAAATAAGACTTGATCAGAACTTTGTTTTGTCTCCATTCCTTGTGTCTCTTGTCCCTTTCATCCCCACTCCCCCTCTAGGGTCCTTGTTGACTTAACCCATGGGTCGGGACAAAAAATATCACTTCAATTTGCCATTCTTAAAACTACAGGAACTAATAACTATTTGTATACCAAACAAAGATGTTATCAATTTTAAAATGTTGGTGAAATCAGTTCATAATATAAAATGATTTTACTCATGAGGTGGTTATTTTTTTTTCTGAGGAGTCAGACAATTTTATGTATTTTTGGTACATTTTATCATATCCTCAAGTAAGGCAGTCATATTGTTGCATACACTTCTCAAACAAATGAAGATTAAATTCAGATCCTCATCTATTAGAAACAGAATCCTCACTAGGTAATTCAATTCAAGTAATTAAAATGGCAATGTTAATATTTAATATGTGAATGTAAAAGTCAGCAAAATCTTGTTTTACCTCTTATATTTCACAGTGTTGGCCAGATCTTAGCTGGATTAAAATAGTTAATAGTTGAAACTATAGGGCAAAACCCTACAGAAGAAGTGGACTGCTAACCTATCACTGGGTTGAGAGGAGAACATCTTTCACATTAGGTCTTTCCCTTTCTGGTGGAGCAGAAAACTAAAAGAATCATTTTAGGCCACTTAGCCTTTCAGAAGGAAAGGCTCAAGAGTAGACAGGTACATTTTCCTGATGACAGTAAAAATTCTGTCCCTAAAAAAGTCTAACTCCATGAAAGACCAAATGATACTAGTTAGGATTAACAACAAAACAAACTTTATCCACATTAAGATTAAAAAAGCAAAATTTAAGTATGTTATCAAAATTACAATGCTACTCAATATACATTATATTTTAAAAAGTAAAGTTAATTCTAATGGTAAAGTTGTAAATTCCATTGAAAAGGGGGCCTTCACACATATACTTAAAAGATTTGTTCTTCGTTATGTTTTGGTTTAAATGGTCTCTTGTGAAATTAGAGACTTGTGTAAAAAAATGTCATATTCAACTGGCAAATATTTTCAGCGGTAATCTGCATTCAGGACTTTATAGATTTTTTTTTATGCAAAGTGTTTCTTCTGGTCTGGAAATGAAAATACATCATTAGGGAGAGAACAACTTGCGCTCCCCAAACTACAGTACATCATAACATTCATGCTCTGAATTTAAATTTGATTTTTCTGGGTGTGAGGGTAGAACTTCTTAAAAAAAAAAAAAAGAGGCAGAAGACGCCTTCAGTGAAAAACCTACTGAAAAGGAAAGTTTGAAGTCTAGAATAAAAGTTTGCTTCTGTTGGGAGGAGAAAAATAAATAAACATGATTAAGGGGGGTCTGGCCCGGGTGGGAAGGAGGAGCTGGCAGCTGCTCAGCAGCGGGTGGTAGGACCGTGCAGATGCCGCTCACCCCGGAGCCCAGCATGGACCAGTTTGGCGCAAGGGGCAGGCACTGCAGCATGAAGCCTAGCTGGGCCCGCAGAAAGCACGACCAGTGAACCCTTATTGCTTTGACAGTTTCACTCTTCTAGAAATAATACAAAATGCTATTTAGATGTATATAGCACGACCCTGTGCTCTGGGAAGAAAACAATCTAATGAGGGACTGGGAGTCTGCTCCCTGGCGAGAGCAGCAAGGAGCCAGCTGAAGCAAGCTCAAGTGTGGTTCCTGGCGACTCTGGGGCTGCACTTACAGCTCTTCCTGCTTGATGCAGTGGGAGCACCCCATAAGAGAACTGCTCTTGGCCTCAGAGGCTTCCGCAAAGATTTTTTTTTCACTTTATTTTATTTTTTTTATTAATTTTTATACATATCTCCCCATTGCCCCGCTCCCTCCCAGGCATACCGCAACCCCCCAGTGTCTATGTTCATTGGTTATGCTTCTACGCATGCATACAAGTCCTTTGATTGATCTCTTATTTACCTCACCTAACTTTAATCTTCCTGCTGTAATTTCACAGTCTGTTTGAAGCTTTACTGTCCCTGTATCTATCCTTTTGTTCATCAGTTTATAATGTTCTTTATTATCCACAAATGAGTGAGATCATGTGATGCTTCTCCTTCATTGACTGGCTTATTTCACTAAGCATAAGACTCTCCAGTTCCATCCAGATGGCTGCAAATGGTACGAATTCCTTCTTTTTAATGGCAGCATAGAATTCCATTGTGTAGATGTACCACAGTTTTCTTTTTTTAAATTAATTTTTATACATATCTCCCCATTGCCTCCCCTCCCTCCCAGGCATACCCCAACCCTCCAGTGTCTATGTTCATTGGTTATGCTAATATGCATGCATACAAGTCCTTTGACTGATCTCTTATCTACCTCACCTAACATTAATCTTCCTGCTCTAATTTCACAGTCTGTTTGATGCTTTACTGTCTCATTATCCACAAATGAGTGAGATCATGTGATGCTTCTCCTTCATTGACTGGCTTATTTCACTAAGTATAAGGCTCTCCAGTTCCAAGCAGGTTGCTGCAAATGGTAAGAATTCCTTCTTCTTAATGGCAGCATAGAATTCCATTGTGTAGATGTACCAGAGTTTTCTGATCCACTCATCTGCTGACGGGCACCTAGGCTGTTTCCAAATTGTAGCTATTGTAAATTGTGCTGCTATGAACATGGGGGTGGGCATAAACCCTTTCTGATTGGTGTTTATAATTTATTAGGATAAATTCCTAAGAGTGGGATTGCTGGATCAAATGGGAGATACGTTTTTAGTTTTTTGAGGAAACTCCATACTGTTCTCCACAGTGGCTGTACCATTCTGTATTCCCACCAACAGTGCACAAGGGTTCCTTTTTCTCCACATCCTCGCCAACACTTGTCATTTCTTGATTTGTTGATGGTTGCCATTCTCACAGATGTAAGATGGTATCGCATTGTTTTGATTTGCATCTCTCAGATAATTAGTGACTTTGAACATGTTTTCATGTGTCTCTTGGCCTTCCTTCTCTTGTCTTTCAAAAAGATTCTATTTAGGTCTTTTGCCCATTTTTTTATTGGACCGTTTATCTTCCTTTTATTAAGTTGTATAAGTTGGCTGTAGATTTTGGAGATTAAACCTTTATCAGTGCTAACATTTGCAAATATGTTCTCCAATACAGTGGGCTTTCTTGTTTTGTTGATGGCTCCTTTTGCTGTGCAAAAGCTTTTTATTTTGATGTAGTCCCATTTGTTTATTTTTTCTTTAACTTCCATTGCCTTGGAGCAGTATCAGTAAAGAAGTTCTTTCGGCATACGTCTGAGATTGTACTGCCTGTGGATTCCTCTAGTATTTTTATGGTTTTCCTTCTAATGTTTAAGTCCTGTATCCATTTTGAGTTTATTTTTGTATTTGTTGTAAGTTGGTGGTCCAGTTTAATTTTTTTGCATGTATCTGTCCAATTTTCCCAACACCATTTATTGAAGAGGCTGTCTTGGCCAGTCTATGAATGAGAAACACCACATGATATCACTCATTTGTGGATAATAAAGCGCATTATAAACTGATGAACAAAAGGATAGGTATAGAGGCAGTAAAGCATCAAACAGACTGTCAAATTACAGCAGGGCGATTAAGAAGAGATGGAGTAGATAAGAGTTCAACCAATGGACTTGTATGCATGCTTATAAGTATAACCAATTAACACAAGAAACTGGGAGGTTGGGGTATGCCTGGGAGGGGGGGCAATGGGAATATATGTATACATGTAACACATAAAAAAATTAAAAATAACATAGTGAAAACATAGAGTGAAATCAATATTGTGAAAGACAACGAATAATACTGTACACTTATTTATTACCTTGAAAAAAGAAAGAGATTTAAAGAAACACATTTGGCAAAGTTCAACACCCCTTCATGATAAGAACACTCTACAAATTTGGTATAGAAAATAACTTTCTCACCTGGTATAGTATGTATATTATCAAAAACCATGGCTAGCATTATACTAATAGTCTTAAAGCCTGAAAGCTTTCCCCCTAAGACCAGGAATAAGAAAAAGATGCCTACTTCTATCAATTCTATTGAACATTTTACAGGACTTCTAGTGAGGGCAAATAAATGAAATATAATAAACCCACAATACCAAGGATGAATTTAAACTATCCCTACTGTCATATGATAAAGTCTTTAATACAGAAATTTCTAATCCCTAGGAATCCCTTAAAAAAACTATTCAGACTATTAAATCTGTTCCATTTAGCAATGCTGCAGGATTAAAGATCAACATACTGAAATAATTACCTCTCTATATGCTAAAAATAACCCAAAAATGAAATCAGAAAAATAATTTTTATTTAAAACAGCATAAAAAATAATGAAATCCTTAAAAAAATTCTTTTGAACAAAAGAGCCCAGTCAGTTGGCTGAGTTAATAGAGCATCAGCCAGACAGACTGAAGTGTTCCAGGTTCAATGATTCTGGTCAAGGACTCATACCTCAGTTGCAGGATGAATTCCCTCCTCTGGTTGTGGCACTGGTGTGAGGCAACCAATTGATGTGTTTTTTCTCATATCAATGTTTCTCTCTGTCTCTTCCTCTCCCTTCCACTGTCTCAAAAAATTATCAGTGGAAAAATATTCTCGAGTGAGCATTAACAACAAAAACTAACAAAAGATGTGTGAAACTTATACACTAAGCCCTTCATAGTGTTTTATAAAATACAAGAGGCCCGATGCATGAAATTTGTGCAAGGGGCTCGGCCCTAGAAGCCACAGCAGCTTCATCCAGAAGGACATCCATAAAGTTGTTTGATTGTCCAGTCTAATTAGCATATTATGCTTTTATTATTATAGATTAAATGAAAATAAATAGAACAATATCTTATGCTCATGTACTGGAAGACTTAATATTGTTGGGGCAATACTCCCCAAATTGTTCTGCAGCTTCCACAATATACTAGTATATCAAAGAGAAAGAGAGAATGGATTTCTTACTTCATCTCTCAATTAAAACTGCTTGAAAAATCAATGCTTTATATACTATAGACATGTATTACTTGAGTAAAAATATAAACTTAAAGGAAGATTTAAACATGATAATAAGGTTAATTATAAGCATATATCAAATTTTGAGCCACAGAATTTTTACCTCTTGAAATCATTCATGCAACAGCATTTAATAGTTTAGTAATAAGACTTATTTCATCACTCTATATGGGGACTACTCATGCTCTTCGATTATAAACTTTAATTTTTGAAAATGCTTTTCTTTGTCATTGCATTTATGGAACCATTTGCATATCCTAATCAAGTCATATTGAAAATAAAGATAAACTACTACATTCATTATTCTTTTGTCTGTGTTTTACCAAGTATACTTGTACTATCTAAGAAAATTCATATACAAATCATATAGCTAAGTAGTAACTTAAAGAAAATCATATAGCTAAGTAGTAACTTAAAGAAAAATATTTATTGTGAATTTTAATAATTACACAACCCAAAATCGTTTAAACATTGGAAAGTACAAAGAAGAAAAATAAGGAGAAAATTTCATATTTAGTAATATAACCCTTTTATAGTTTTACTTGATTTTTCAGTGTCTAGTTTTCCATATTTATTCTATCTAATAAAAGAGAAATATGCAAGTTGACCATACCTCCACCACACCCACAAGCTATGCCCTCCAGCCAATCAGGAGCGAGTAGGCAAATCAACCCCACCCAAGATGGCTGCAGCCACAGAGAGAGCAGGATGTTTGGGTTTCCCCAGCAATGGAGAAAGCAAAGCTTTCTGCCTGCCCTGACCTGCCTTGGTCTTCATTTAAGGCTACAAAGTTTCAATGATAAAAGATAAATGAATCCCAACAAAAATGGTGGCAGGCATGGAAATGGAGAGAGCAGGAGGCTTGAGTTGCCCCCAACCATGGAGGAAGCCAAGTTTCCACAGCCCTGGCCTGCCTTGGCCTCTTCTTAAGGCTACAAAGTTTCAATTATAGAAGATAAATAAATTCCAGACCAAGGCCTCTACTTGGGTCACTCAGGGGCATGGCCAACTTGCAAACCACCACAAGCCCCTTGCTCAGGCGACTCCACGCCCCAAGAAAACCTCCACCCTGATCTGAGATACCCTTCAGCTCAAAGCAGCTGGCCCCCACCTGTGCAGCAGGCCTCTATCCTATCTAATAAAAGAATAATGTGCAAATTGACCATCACTCCAGCACACAAGATGGCTGTTCCCATGTGGTCAAAAATGACTGCCCCCATGTGGATATAAGATGTCTGCCACAAGATGGTCAGCAGGGGAAAACAATTGGGATGGACCAGGCCTGCAAGGGAGGGCAGTTGGGGGTGATCATATCTGCAGGGAGAGCAGTTGTGAGGGACCAGACCTGCAGGGGAGGGCAGTTAAGGGTGATTAGGCCTTCAGGGGAGGGCAGTTAGGGGCAAACAGGCTGGCAAGGGAGCAGTTAGGCATCAATCAGGCTGGCAGGGGAGTGGTTAGAGGGTGATTAGGATGGCAGGCAGAAGCAGTTAGGGGCAATCAGGAAGGCAGGCAGGCTTGCAGTTGGGAGCAAGCAGTCCTGAATTGTAAGAGGGATGTCCAACTGTCCATTTAGGCCCAATCCTACCTTGGATCAGGCCTCAGCAGGCAACCAGACATACCTGGAGTGGTCCCATATTGCAGAGGGTGCAATCTGGGCTGAGGGACACACATCCCTATGCACAAATTTCATGTACCTGGCCTTTAGTCCTATCTAATAACAGAGTAATATGTAAATTGACAGTATCTCCACTATACTCGCAAGCCATGCCTACCAGGCACACCCACTAGCCAATCAGAGGAAGTATGCAAATTAACCCAATAAATACGGAGGTTAATTTGCATACCCTGGTGCAGAGTGAAGACTGAAGACAATGTAGAAGGAAGCCAAGTGCTGCAGAAGCAAGGAAAGCTGGGAGAAGCAAGCAAGTGGGATGGTGAAGAAGAGAAGAAAGCAGGTGGGGTGGGGGAGAAAGGAGGGAAGCAGGTGGGGCAGTGGAGACCACAGCAGGAAGCCCTATTGCAGGAATCTTCCTGCAATGTGCCTCTAGTTTATAAAAATGGAAAACATATTCACAAATCTTTATGACATTTGTATAATATATAAACAATTTGGAAAACAGAAAGGAAGTCTGTCCAATATGTAAATTATAATTTTTAATTTATTTCTCCAGTAATAATGTATTTTTTATACTGAATGCTCCAATTATGTTATGTTTGATAACTTAAATAGTGATGATTAGGTTGGAAATTAAGATCACTGCAATAGAACTAAATAAATTATGAGTAAATGTTCTCACTGCAGCATTTTACAGATTTTTTTCTATCTAATGTATCTCACCTTCACCCCATTTATATATCTAATTTCAAATCCCCTACAACAAATCCACTCTCTTCTTCCTTCATTAGCCAAAAAGATGTTTTTTTCTCTAAGTTTTTTTGTTGGGCTGTTTGCCTAAAAAGTGATTATATCGATTTTTTGAAATTTCTTGTGAGATTCTTTTAGTTTATTCTACTTGTTTTATTTGGCTTTTTGCTTGCTTTGTTTTCTACCTCTCTCTTCCCTCACCTCCCTCGAT
>PVJN01055789.1:0-12973 GCA_004026805.1 Lasiurus borealis | reverse complement strand
GCCCATAAGTGACCTCCACGCCCATAAGTGACCTCCATGCCCATAAGTGACCTCCACGCCCATAAGTGACCTCCATGCCCATAAGTGACCTCCACGCCCATAAGTGACCTCCATGCCCATAAGTGACCTCCACGCCCATAAGTGATCTCCATGCCCATAAGTGACCTCCACACCCTTAAGTGATCTCCACGCCCATAAGTGACCTCCATGCCCATAAGTGACCTCAATGTCCATAAGTGACTTCAATGTCCATAAGTGACCTCCACGCCCAAAAGTGACCTCCACGCCTATAAGTGATCTCCATTGCCGTAAGTGACCTCAAAGTCCATGAGTGACCTCCACGCCCAGAAGTGACCTCCGTGCCCTTCACGCCCAAAAGTGACCCCGCACCCAGAAGCGACCCCGCGCCCAGCAGACGCCCCCCGCGCCTCGGGCGCCGCACCTTGGAGTTGGACGTGGACTCCAGGAAGCAGAGCCGGTTGCCGAAGCCCTCCGCCGCCAGGCACAGCTTCTGCTGCTCCTTGTGCGCCGCCGCCGTGCACTGCAGCACCACCTCGTCGTCCTGCGGGCAGAGGGACAGGGGACGGTCAGAGGCGGACGGGCTGGGCCAGACCAACCCGCATACGCTTCAGTGCACGGCCAACCCCAGGGTAACAGAACAGCGGCCAGAAAACCACTGAATCCGTTCATGGGGATGGGGGGGAGCAGGGGAAAGTGGGGGGCCCCACTGGCCGGGCTCAGTGCTTGATTCCTAGGTTGCAGGCCGATCCCCAGGAGGGGACATGCAGGAGGCAGCCAATCCATGATCCTCTCTGGTCATTGATGCTTCTCTCTCTCCCTCCCTCTTTTTTCCTCTCTGAAATCAATATATATATATATATATATATATATATATATATATATTTTTTTTTTTTTTTAAGACACCCTTTAGGCCGAAACCGGTGTGGCTCAGTGGATAGAGCGTCAGCCTGTGGACTGAGAGGTCCCAGGTTCGATTCTGGTCAAGGGCATGTACCTTGGTTGCGAGCACATCCCTAGTAGGGGTGTGCAAGAGGCAGCTGGTCGATGTTTCTCTCTCATCGATGTTTCTAACTCTCTATCCCTCTCCCTTCCTCTCTGTAAAAAAAATCAATAAAAATATATTTTTTTAAAATAATAAAGATAAATCCAATGGACATGTGCAGTCTTCAAAAAAATTTTTTTAATAAATAAGTAAAATAAAATAAAAATGAAAAGACACCCTTTAATAGCTTCTCCTTGCGCTAAGGAAAAAGACCCCCAAAACACTTTAGCCTGCAAGTGGTGTGGTGCCAGACCAACATTCCCCCCCAGTCAGCCTCCCCTTGGTCCCCTGCTCCCGCCGGACCACCGCACCTGCCAATGGACCGGCTCCCCCTCTAGTTAAGACACACCCCTCTTTCACATCCCCACGCTTCGCCTCCTTTCCACAGCTTGCCGGGCCTGGCTGGCTAGCTCAGTGCCTCTATCCCGTGCTCTGCAGCCCACTCGATACCCGAGTCCTCACACACCCCTTTAAATCGCTTGCAAACACGGGCGCCGAGCTGGCAGACGGAGCAGCTTCTCACAACTGGCCGGGAAGACCCTATTCCGTTCCCAATGAAAGCTGGTACTGGAGGGTCCCCCGGGAGATGCCACGGGGACAGGCAGCCAGGAAACAGGGGATTCTGGGAGGAAATTACCCGTCTTGTTTATTACACTGAGGATGCCTGCCCATAATGTACGCCCACCCAACACCTTGGACGCCTCGAAGGTCACGAAGTGCCCTGAGCGACGGAGGCCATTGAAAAGTCCTTCGAGCCGAGACCAGTTTGGCTCAGTGGATAGAGCGTCGGCTTGCGGACTGAAAGGTCCTGGGTTCGATTCCGGTTGGGGGCATGTACCTTGCTTGCGGGCACATCTCCACTGTGGGGCGTGCAGGAGGCGGCTGATCAATCTCTCTCTCTCATTGATGTTTCTGACTTTCTATCTCTTTCCCTTCCTCTCTGTAGAAAATCAATAAAATATATTTTTAAAAAAAAAGAAAAGTCCTTCGAGTCACCAGGCACATAACCTGGGCTCTCCTTGTGCCAGTCTTACCAGACATTCATCCAGGTTTAGACTTTCCATAACCAGTTGGCCCTCAGTTATGTCCTCACTAGAGGCCCAGTGAATGAAATTCGTGCATGGGGGGAAGAAGGGTCCCCTCAGCCCAGCCTGCACCCTCTCCAATCCGGGACCCCTCGGGGGATGTCCAACTGCCCCAGGATCGGGGCCTAAACCGACAGTCAGATATCCCTCTCATAATCCGGGACCACTGGCTTCTAACTGCTCACCTGCCTGATCGTCCCTAATGGTCATCCCCAACTGTCCTCCCTGCCATTTTGGTCACCCCTAACTGTCCCCCACCCACTGGCCTGGTTGCTCCTTACTGACCCTCTTGCCAGCCTGGTTATCCCCAAATACCCCCCCACCATCCTGGTTGCCCCTCATTAACCCCCCTGCCAGCCTGATCACCCCACGCAGTCCTCTGTTCAGTCATTTGGTCGTCCCTCACTAACCCCCCTGCCGACCTGGTTGCCCACACAGCCTGTTCAGTCGTCCGTTCTGTTGTTTCAGTTGCGACGGTCGCTTAGGCTTTTCTATATAGAGATTATGTCCCCACAGTTCCCACCCCAGGTCCACCACGTGCCCACACACAACCTCCGCTGGTGCCAGCCAGCAGGTCAGACACACTCTGGGAACCAGATGTCCCATGAGCATGGATGCTTCAGTTAACGCCTGAGGCCGTCATATCGCCATCCAACTTAGACCTCTGCACACAGAAAATGCCCCACGGCGAAACCAGTGTGGCTCAGGGGATAGAGCGTCGGCCTGCAGACTGAAGTGTCCCAGGTTCGACTCCGGTCAAGGGCATGTACCTTGGTTGCGGGCACATCCCCAGTGGGAGGTGTGCAGGAGGCAGCTGATCGATGTTTCTCTCTCCACAATATTTTTATCTCCCTCTCCCTTCCTCTTTGTAAAAAAATCAATAAAAAATATATCTTAAAAAAAGAAAAGAGCCAAAATCGGTTTGGCTCAGTGGATAGAGCGTCGGCCTGTGGACTGAAAGATCCCAGGTTCGATTCCGGTCAAGGGCATGTATCTTGGTTGCGGGCACATCCTCAGTGGGAGATGTGCAGGAGGCAGCTGATGGATGTCTCTCTCTCATCAATGTTTCTAACTCTCTATGTCTCTCCCTTCTTCTCTGTAAAAAATCAATAAAATATATTTTTAAAAAAAGAAAAGAAAATGCTCCACAAATAAAGATGGAGTTGAATCTCCTTCGTTCAGCTCTCCTGGCCGGCGTGGCTCAGTGGTTGAATGTCAACTAGGAACCAGGAGATCACGGATCCACTCCCGGTCGGGACACATGCCCAGGCTGCGGGCTCCATCCCCAGTCTGGGGCGTGCAGGAGGCAGCTGGTCCATGATTCTCTCTCCTCATGGATGTTTCTCTCTCCCTCTCACTTCCTCTCTGAAAGCAATAAAAGTGTATTTTTAAAATGCCCCTGTATTCTCCCTGTGCCCTTACAACCCTTTAGAAGAGGCATCTACTATTGGGCGGGGGAGGGGGTGGGCAGCACTCCAGGCAATTCTGCGCTGAGTAAGTAAGACGTGATTTCTGGTGCCAAGCCGGCTACCGGACGCGTGGAGAGCAGCCATCTCACAACATCGACAGCTTCTTTCAAACACGCATTCATCATCGAACAAATGACTATGGAGGACATAGCCCCTGCGAGGCAATCTTAAATCTCAGCACCCGAGATATATGGCTGAGGAAATCCAAGGACATGAACTCACGACGAGGCTCACGTTCTGGCAGATGATAGATAATAAACAAACACACACTAAATCAGTAAAGTACCCTGTTTCCCCGAAAATAAGACAGTGTCTTATACAGTGGTACCTCGAGATACGAGTGCCCTAACATACAAGATTTTTGAGATACAAGCCGTCCAGCGAGTGATTTTTTGCTTTGAAATACGAGCAACAGTTGAGATAGGAGTCATCGCGCAGATCGGCCGGCTGCACACGACCCACCAGTTTACCACGACTCGAGCGTCTCATAGTTTCCTACGCCTCAAGGTTACGGAACGAATTAAACTCGTATCTCGAGGTACCACTGTATATAGTCATCAGAGCAAGGGAATTGAGACAATTTATATGTATAAAAAAAGAAAGGAAGAAAGGAATGAAGGAAGGAAGGAACAAAGGAAGGAAGGAAGGAAGGAAGAAAGGGAAAACCTTGCCCTACCTGGTTTGACTCAGTGGATAGAGAGTTGGCCTGCGGCCAAAGGGTCCCGGATTCGATTCCAGACAAGGGCACATACCTCAGTTGCACGCTCCTCCCCAGGCCCAGGTTGGTGTGCAGGAGGCAACCCATCGATGTGTTTCTCTCACATCGATGTTTCTCCCTGTCTCTCCCTCTCTCTTCCACTCTCCTTAAAAGTCAATGGGAAAATATCCTCAAGTGAGGATTAAAACAACAACAAAAAGCCCCTATTTTTACTCTTTAAATACATATATATTTTTTTTTATTTCAGAGAGAGGAAGGCAGAGGGAGAGAGATACAGAAACATCAATGATGAGAGAAAAACCACTGGCCTTCTGCACGCCCCCTACCGGGGATCCAGCCCACAACCCCAGCCTGTGCCCTGACCGGGAATCGAACTCTCCTGGTTCCCATAGGTTGAGTCTCAACCACTGAGCCACACTGTCGCATGAAGTCTACATTCATTTAAAAACACACAGGCAGTTCTCAATCGGTACCTGAATACAGGGCCATAAAAATGTCCAGCTCTAACCGGATTGGCTCAGTGGATAGAGTGTCGGCCTGCAGACTGAAAGGTCCCAGGTTCGATTCCGGTCAAGGGCATGTACCTTGGTGGCAGGCGCATCTCCAGTAGGAGGTGTGCTGATCGATGTCTCTCTCCCATCGATGTTTCTAACTCTCTATCCCTCTCCCCTTCTCTCCATAACAAATCAATAAAATATATTTTTTTAAAAAATGACGGTACACACCACGCTGAGAACATTGTCCTGGGGTGCAGACATGTGATTGACATTTGGCAAAAGCATAGGTTCACAGGATGTGGTCTACACCCATGAGGTGCGGTGAGAGGGACCGTATCTGATGCCACAGGGGCACGAGGCGACACGTTTTCCATCATGCACCTGATGCCTGGTAAGCACGTGACCTGGCCGCTACCCCCTCCTCATCATCATCTCAGAAGCGGTTCCCTTTGAGAGAGGGCCGCGGGCAGTGACCACGGACACCGAGGAGACTCACGCATCCTTCGCTGCTCACTGCAGACGTCGAGTGGAAGCTTTTACTTGTACATCACTGATGTTAAGTGTGAAACCAACTGGGATTGGCACCCTTAAAGAGAGTTAATGCCTAGATTTTGTTTTAAAAGAAACCACATACACACACAGAGAGAGAGAGAGAAGTACAAGCTATCAACTGCGAAGGCAGTCTAGTGCCAACGCCATAAAAATATAATGTGCATGGGAATTAAAATAGCTCTGAAAATGGACATTGCGCCCTCGCCGGTTTGGCTCTGTCGATAGAGCATGGGCTTGCGGACTCAAGGGTCCCAGGTTTGTTCCGGTCAAGGGCATGGACCCTGGTTGTGGGCACATCCCCAGTAGGGGGCATGCAGGAGGCAGCTGATGGATGTTTCTTTCTCATCGATGTTTCTGGCTCTCTCTCTCCCTCTGTCTTCCTTTCTATAAAAAAAAATCAATAAAATATATATATTTTTTAAAATGTACATTGCTTAGTTCTCTTTTAAAAATGATGAAAATGTCCCTGGCTGGACAGCTTGGCTGTTTAGAGCATCTTCACCGTAGACCAAGGTTGCGGGCTGGGACCCTGCTCAGGGTTCATACAAGAATCAAACAAGAAATAAGTGGCTCGGTGGTTCAGCTTCGACCTAGGAACCAGGAGATCCAAGTTCGATCCTTGGTCAGGGCACATACTTGGGTTTGCAGGCTCCATCCCCAGTAGGGGGCGTGCAGGAGGCAGCCGATCAATGATTCTCTCTCATCATGGATGTTTCTATATTTCTCTCCCTCTCCCTTCCTCTCTGAAATCAATAAATAAGTGGAACAACATATCAATGTTTCTCTTTGTCTTTCTTCTCTCTCTATCTGAGAGAGCAACTAAACAGTTGTTTAGCCGGCTAAGCTTTTATTTTTAAAATATATATATTTTAATTGATTTCAGAGAGGAAGAAAGAGGGAGAGAGATAGAAACATCCATGATGAGAGAGAATCACTGATTGGCTGCCTCCTGCACGCCCCCTACTGGGGATAGAACCCGCAACCCAGGCCTGTGCCCATGACTGGAATCAAACCCGGGACCCTTCAGTCCGCAGACCAACGCTCTATCCATTGAGCCACACCGGTTAGGGCTGAGCTTTTTTTTTCTTTAATATATTTTATTGATTTTTTTACAGAGAGGAAGAGAGAGAGATAGAAAGTCAGAAACATCGATGAGAGAGAGACATCAATCAGCCGCCTCCTGCACGCCCCCCACTGGAGATGTGCCCGCAAGCAAGGTACATGCCCCCGACCGGGATCGAACCTGGGACTTTTCAGTCCGCAGGCCGACGCTCTCTCCACTGAGCCACACCGGTTAGGGCTGAGCTTTTAAACACAGAGGGAGGACCACAGGCAGTTACCATCCGCTGCATCATTCTCTTTCCTGAGACACTTCAGCATCTTCCCCTGAGCTGGCCCGCCAGGACATGGCTCTCACACACTCCCAGCCGGTCCACCTGCCGGAGATGATTCACGAACGCCGATAGGAGCTCTGCCATCTTTTGGCGTCGGCCGCCAGGAAGAAAGCAGGCCCACTAGCACTGTGGGTCCTCTCTCTCCGGTCCCGAGACACGCCTGCCGCCAGCCCCGGCACCCGCACCGGGCGACATCCGAGCAGGACACGCCCAGCTGGCACCCGCCACGCTCTCACTGTAATTGCTTCCCAAAAGGTCCCCGGCAGAAAATGAAATGATGCGAAACTCACCTAAAACCGACTGGAAACACTGTGTGCTCTCGGGTTACGTAAAGCAGCCGGTAATTAAGTATCTGCAAAACGCCAGTGGGGTGGGGGGTGGCTACGTGCCCGGTTCTGAGAGCGGGGGTGGGAGGGAGCCTGGCTCCTGTCCATCACCCTCCTCCTCCCAGGACTCACCCTGTGGCTCTCTCCCATCCGAAGGGAAGAACCGAGCTCTTTCTGTTTTAAATATCTATTTATTGATTTCAGAGAGAGAGGGGGGGAGAGAAACATCAGTAATGAGAGAGAATCATGGATGGGCTGCCTCCTGCACGCCCCACACTGGGGATGGAGTCCACAACCTGGGCGTGTGCCCTGACCGGGAACCAAACCATGGCCAAAACCGGTGTGGCTCAGTGGATAGAGCGTTGGCCTGTGGACTGAAGGGTCCCAGGTTCGATTCCGGTCAAGGGCATGTACTTTGGTTGGGGGCACACCCCCAGTAAGGGGCGTGTGCAGGAGGCAGCTGATCGATGTTTCTCTCTCATCGATGTTTCTAGCTCTCTACCCCTCTCCCTTCCTCTATGTAAAAAATCAATAAAAATATATTTAAGCCGAGACCGGTTTAGCTCAGTGGATAGAGCGACAGCCTGTGGACTGAAAGGTCCCAGGTTCGATTCCGGTCAAGGGCACGTATCTTGGTTGGGGGCACATCCCCAGTAGGAGGCGTGCAGGAGGTGGCTGACCGATGTCTCTCTCTCATCGATGTTTCTAACTGACCTCCTTCCGGGTTTATAGCTCGACACTCAGCCACTGAGCCAGGCTGGCTGGGCACCAAGAACTTCCTTTCAACCTTGCTTCCCCCTCGAGCTTCCACCGCCTCCCTCTGGCTCCTCCCCAGAGGTGGGATGAAGTTTCCCGCACCCTCAGATCCTCCTCTGCGTCCTGCCGCCCTCCCACCCGCTGTGTGCCCTGCAGGCTGGCATCGGCCTCCCCCTCCTCCAGGGACCGAGTCAACGTCTCCCGCCCTGTATCCCAGACCACCACCCACATCTCCAACCCGGCTGCTGTGGCTCCGGTTGAATGTCAATCTATGAACCAGGAGGTCCCGGTTGGAGTCCGAGTCGGTCTCCAGTAGGGGGCGTGCAGGAGGCAGCCAATCAATGATTCTCTCTCATCATGGATGTTTCTCTCTCTCTTCTCCCTTCCTCTCTGAAATCAATAAACATGTATATTTTTTATTTTATTTTAATATATTTTATTGATTTTTTACAGAGAGGAAGGAAGAGGGATAGAGAGTTAGAAACATCAATGAGAAACATCCATTAGCTGCCTCCTGCACGCCCCCTACTGGGGATGTGCCCACAACCAAGGTACATGCCCTTGACCGGAATCAAACCTGGGACTTTTCAGGCCGATGCTCTATGCACTGAGCTAAACCGGTTTCAGCTATATATTAATATATATATATACATATATATATATATATATATTAAAAAAATTTTTTTTCCAGGCCCATTAGCACAACAGTGGCATCCAAGTCTGCCTCCTTGGGCCTGTCCCCTCTCTGAAAAGCTACGCCCATGTCTCCGGCTCCCACTAGCCCGAGCTCCCTGGGGCTCCCTCACAACGCCCCACAGACCAGGGCCTCTGACACCACAGAAAGGCAGCATGTGGCTCTGGAGCCGGGTTCGAGGGGTCCGCAGGGTCAGTGGCTTCTGAGGCGCTGGAGGCAGCCGGCTCGGGCCTCCCGCCTGGATCTGGGGCCTTTGGTGCCACCGTGCCCTCTGCACACCGTGGTTCTCTGGGGTGGCCACATCCCCACCCTCCCTCTGTGCTGGTCTGAATCCAAATGCCCCCTTTTCATCAGGACGCCGGTCCTACCGGATCGGGGCGTACTTAAGGAGCTTATTTGAACTTGATCGCCTCTAGCAAGACCTCACTCCAGTCAAAACCGGTGTGGCTCAGTGGATAGAGCGTCGGCCTGCGGACTGAAAGGTCCCAGATTCAATTCCCGTCAAGGGCATGTACCTTGGTGGCGGGCACATCCCCAGTGGGGGGCGTGCAGGAGGCGGCTGGTGATGTCTCTCTCTCATCGATGTTTTTAACTCTATCCCTCTCCCTTCCTCTCTGTAAAAAAATCAATAAAATATGTATACATATTTTTAAAGACCTCGCTCCAATAAGATCACATTCTGGGGTACTGAGGGTCCAGCGATAATCTCAGGGGACTGCTGGGGGGACACGAGTCCGTCCAGGACATCGTGCAAACCAGCGCGTCCAAAACCAGCCCCCCGCCTCCCCCCAAAGCCTCCGGGTGTGCGAGTTGCTGGGCATCTCCTAAGCTCATCCTGGTCCTTTTCTTCCCCTCACGTCTGACCGGGTGCCAGTGGCACTCACCCTTCCCCCACAGGCTCTCTCCCGCCACCCCTCCTCCCGGCCACAAAGCTTAAGAGCGTTCCACCATCCACACCCGCCTCAGAGCTCCAGTCCCTTCTGTCTCTGCTGATCCCCGTTTATCTTATCAACTGCGGCCGCCTCCGCCTTCCTCACGCTCAGCGCTGACCCCTTCCCCGCCCTGGAGTGGGGGCAGAAGAAAAATGTCACCTCGAAAGGCCTTCTGACCTTATAAACCCTGGCCCCTGTGGCCTCCGGGCTCCCTACGTCCCCAGGGTCACCACAGCCCGCAACCCACATGGGCTCTTTGCAGACAGTGCCCCACCCCGCTCCTGTGACAGACAGTCCTCTCTAAGGGTCTCAGCGACAGGCACTGAAGGAAGCGACCAGGAGAGGCAGGGAGGGCCGAGGGTCCAAGGGAGAGGGACACACACCCGGCGGCCAGCAGGGGGCGCTGTGACCAGGCTTCTAGCAGAGGTGACAGGAGGGTCCTGTCCTCAGGGCCCAGCAGGACAGCACTGCCCTGGACACAGAGCGGGAGAGAAGAGCAGACAGTGTGTCCGAACGGAAAGTGAAGGTGCAGCCCGCTCCGTGGTGGAGCATCCATCCGCCTATGAACCAGGAGGTCACCGTTGGGGACTCCATCCCCAGGGTAGGGCGTGCAGGAAGCAGCCGATCCATGATTCTCTCTCATCATGGATGTTTGTCTCTTTCTCACCCTCTCCCTTCCTCTCTGCAATCAATACAAATACGTTTTTTTTAAAAAATGATGCTCTAATCAGAATATATGAAGTATCTGTTCACAATTACTCTCTCTTAATGATTAACTGTTTGATTTTCTTTTTTTAAACCCAAGAGCTTCACTATAGCCTATAACTATTTTATTTTTTTTTAATATATTTTATTGATTTGTTACAGAGAGGAAGGGAGAGGGATAGAGAATTAGAAACATCGATGGGTGAGAAATATCGATCAGTTGTCTTCTGCACATCCCCTGCTGGGGATGTGCCCGCCACCAAGGTACATGCCCTTGACCAGAATCGAACCCTGGACCCTTCGGTCTGCAGGCCGGCGCTCTGTCCACTGAGCCACACGGGTTAGGGCCCTATAACTATTTTAACTACCATACAAATTGTTGATACTCCCCGGGGATCTGGGAAGAAAGGGAGGAAGGAAGGAAGGAAGGAAGGAAGGAAGGAAGGAAGGAAGGAAGGAAGGAAGGAAGAAAGGAAGGACTCCCGTGGGTAAGGTTGCACGCAACAGAGAATTACACACCCCAGGAAGAGCACGTGCTATAAGAACTACATCCTCTCCCTTCCTCGCTCCGGTCGCCTTTCTGAACTCGGGGTAACAGACGAAGGTGGTCAGAGGGAGCCGGGGCAGGCAGAGGAGAGGGCCAACAATCAGAGAGTCCCCACACCAACGGCATAGAATGTAGAGAAGAGACTTGTCTCCTTTTAGATGCTCGTGCTCACACCGGGAAAACACACACACACACACACACACACACACACACACACACACAACGGCTCCCCGGTGCTACCTCCTTCAAGGTCATGTATCATCGGCACAGCCACCCACGGTGCCTTATCAAAAGCACAATCCCAGCCTGGGACTGCCAGACCTCCGCCCGGCAGGCACCCCACTTATCGGAGGTGTCGCGGGCCTGACAGACAGCTGTCCGGGGACACGGCCTTCGCATGACTTTATATGTGCAGGACCGGGGCGGCGAGCGGGCGACCTCGCTGCCCATTAAGTATTCTGATAACACCGCCTCCCTCTCTCCCTCCCTCCCTCTCTCCCTCTCTCGGCTTCTGTGCTCTGCCTGCAGGAGCCCTGGCAGCCAGGCGGGCGGGCGTGAAGCCCTCGGAGATAGTCTGGCTCATTTAACCCTGTGCATCCTGGGAAAAGGGGCATTTTTTCAAGTGGCACCCAATTGTTCCATTGGGGTGTTTCCCCACCTGAACAACAGATCTCTGGATTTTTTGAGACACATCTGCCCACGTGTCTTTTTAAAATATTTTTTTTAAACCTCAGAGACGGTTTTCCACTAAATAAAATAAACAGGGTGAGGAGGAGGCTTAGAACGCACGTCCCAGAAGCAGCGTCTTCCCCGGAGGTCATGGGCCAGCAGCACATGCAACGTGCATGACCGCACACAACAGGCACAGGGGCTGTGCATGCATGAGGTCGAGTCAGTCGCCTTCCGGTGTGGCTACCCTGATTTCCATCCTCCCCCCAAACCCCTGAACACCAAAAGGAGCGCCCCACCCCCCCCCCTACCCCCCAAAAAAAATCAAAGGAGAGAAAACACGGTCACGCACACCAGGAACGGTGTCCAGTGGCTTAGCTCCCTGATCCATCAAAACTATCTTCCCACCGAAAAGTTGCCATGAGACTCATGTTCCCACATGTTGTTACAATGTACCCATGACTGTCTGTGACTGCGGATGCCACTGTCACCGGAACATAGCGGCTCTGTCCCCTTGTGGAGAGCGAGGTGATCCTGGGAGGGGGTTGGGGGAGGCCTGTCGGGAAACATCCTGCAGGAGGAGGGTGGGAGGCCGGCGTGGACGCGGCCCCGGCTGCTCCCGTCTAAGTGGGTTATCCTCCGCCACGAGAGGGAGGCGCTGGTCCCCGTGGAGGCGGGCAGCGAGCGCCTTGGCCCGCGCCCGGGAAGGGAGGCTCTGCAGCGAGCGAGCGAGCGCGGGGCGGCGGGGACGGAGCGGTGCCAAGCTGAGCAGCAGCCGGTCCGAGCGCGGAGCCGGCCGGGCGCCCACCTGCCCGGGGGCGCGCACCCCCGGGCACTCACACGCACCCTCTGCGCGGGCGCCCGGCCTCGCCAAGCAGCGTTTGGGGGGGGGGAACGACACGTCCGCGAGGCCCCCGCCTCCGCGCGCCCCGGGCTTCCCGGCCCTTCCGCGTCCCGCAGAGGCGCTGCCGGCTCCCGCGTTCCCAGCCCCTGCCCGGAGCGCCGGGGACAGAGCCTCGCAGCCACCCGGTTCCCCTCCCTTTTTTTTTTTTTAGGACCCGGGACTGGGGAGGTGGGAGCGGGGGAACCACGTCCTGCACCCCCTCCCCGCGGGGGCCGCAGCGCGCGCTGCGCCAAGAGGGCGAATTCTGGGTGCGTGCGTGCGGGCGCGGGGACAGCCCAGCCCCAGTCCCCCGCGCGCCCTCCCGGCTGGCCCGTGCGTCCTCCGGTGGCTGCCCGTGGGGTGCCAGCCCGCTGGCGGGTCCCCCCGGCCCGGCCTCCCGCTCCGCGATGCCGCCCTCGGTGCAGGGACCAGCCCGTGCGCCCCCGCCCGCCTCGCTCCGTGCCCCGCGGTCCACCCTCGCGGTGGACACGCATCTTGTCTCCCTCCCCCCGCCCTCGCCCCGCACGCACACGCCTGGGGGGACCCCCGCCTCCCGCGTCCGCCCCAGCGCGCGCCCCCCACCCCGTGCCCTTCCCGGGGGACCCGCGGGCGCTTACGGTCCGCAGGAACTGGATCTCGTCCTCGCCCTCGCCCGTATCGGCCATGGCTCCCGCCGGCCGGCC
>PVJN01055788.1:0-12973 GCA_004026805.1 Lasiurus borealis | reverse complement strand
CCCCCCCTTATTGGCCTTTCTGCCCAC
Source organism: Lasiurus borealis (assembly GCA_004026805.1). Taxonomy (NCBI): domain Eukaryota; kingdom Metazoa; phylum Chordata; class Mammalia; order Chiroptera; family Vespertilionidae; genus Lasiurus; species Lasiurus borealis. The sequence goes on along the minus strand of PVJN01055788.1, from coordinate 12,946 downwards.
TGGGAGCCGCAGCTCACTGCCCTTTGATCTCTGACCCCTCCCATCCGAGCAGAACCAGCACAAAGCTCCACTCCCCCTCACCCTCCTCCAGTGGCCCCCCCTGCCAGGCATCCCTGCAAGTGCTGCAGCCCCAGGAAGGGGGTGACAGCCGGGGTTTCTCCCTGCGGACACAGCAAGAGCTGGCCTTTGCCTCACCCAGTGGGACTGGAGCTGGGTGGCCTGTTGTTCTCAGGAAACCCGACGGGCTACTAGTATGCAGCTCCGAGAGGAGGATGCTGACTGACCACTGAGGTTCAGGCAGGTCCACTACTGCACTCCCTCCCGGGTCCCCCCAGGTGTGGGGACGGTCAGTGCTCAGAACCTGTTGCCCAGAAGGGGCTGAACAGCTGAGACCACACTTCTCCTCCTCCTGGCCTCTCCCTCCCTCTGTCCATGCTGAGGGTGGCGAGAGCCTTTTACGGATCTGCAAGCTTGGGGTAGAGAGGAGAGCTGGGCATCCCCTCGTTCCAGAGAACGCCCCGCTGTGCCTCAGCAGGCCCTGGTGGAGAAGCCACCCCCTGCCCAGCCTCAGTTTGACTTCTCTCTCCTTGACAGCGGAAAGCCCTCCCCAGGTCCCTCCAGCCCTACATTTTATGACTGTCTGGGCCACTCTGGCTCTGCTGTCCCTCTTCACTCTCCCCTGGGAGCTCAGCTCTGGGGCCTATTCCTTCCTCCTCCTCAGAGAACAGTTTTATTGGGTTGGAGAGCAAAGTTGCTGTCCGAATCCACTGGCTCCAGGCTGGAGGCTTTCAGCTGAGAAGGTGCTGTTCTGCCTGATTTCCTGGGTGAGAGAGATGGGTCAGGTCAGAGCAGAAGCCTCAGGAATGCGAGTTATTTTTCCCCCTCGTTCCTGCCATGGGGCATGGCTGCCCATCCTGAGTTAGGATCCTTAGCCTGCAGAAGGAGGCTGTGCTTTCTTTACATGTCCTTACCTTAGTTAGTCTTCCTCTTCCCCCGATTGTCCCTGGCTATTGGGTGATGTGATGGTGGGGTGGAGTAAGACCCAGAGAGCATTTGGCCTTGTTTTTTTCTATTTTTAAAAAATGACCTACCATGGGAGCAGCAGGAGCCGAGCCCTGCATGGGATGAGAGAGAGAGAGAGAGAGAGAGAGATCTCTCGATGGTAAGAGAAAATTGATTGGCTGCCTCCTGCATGCCCCCTACTGGGGATAGAGCCCTGACCAAGAATGGAACCATGACCTCCCGGTTCGTAGGTCCACGCTCAATCACTGAGCCACACTAGCCAGGCTTGTTTTTACTCTTGACCAGTAGTCTCTTCCTCCCTGTCCACACTCATTAGCACATGGGTCTGAGCTGTTCCTGGCCCTCTTCATCCTAGAATGGGTTAGCAGCCTTCTCACCAAGCTGTGGGGTCCTCCAGGACAAGGACCGTGTCCTCAAGTCTGTGTCTTCCAGGAGATGGACACCATTTTTGGCGTAAAGAAGGGTGCATAAATACGTCCTGAATGACGACTGTTCATTTCCGTTGTGGCCCCAGGGTCAGAGACTCCCCTTGTACATTTCGCCACAAAGACCCCACAATGAAGGCGCTGTGCCCACACAACCAATCAGAGACCTGCAGCCTCCTCTCACTGAGGGCATCCATGTCTGACCCTGGATCAGCTCTGTGATCTGTGGGCTGTTCAGACCTTGGGGGCCAAGAGGTGTCTGACTCCTTTGTCAGCTGCAGGGACTGGAATGAAATCCAGCAGGATATCCTGGGAACCACACAATCAGTGGCTTCTTTACCAGGTATGATGAAGAGGAGCCAGGATGCCATTCAAGAGGGCCCAGGGGCAGGGATGCTGACCTGGGACTTCCCACCATTCCAAGAGAGCAGCTTCACCCCTTTAGGAGCTGTTTTGGGGACCCCAGAGTCTTCCCTTAGGAAGAGCCCTGACAAGCTACCTGAACCCCTTATCCTAAATCCAATTGTCAGCACATGCGTACAGAGCTCAGTCTGCCCCTGAACAGTGAGCTGGCTCTGGCTCTTGAGGCATTACTGAGACAGTTTTTCCACTCTGTGGCTGTTTTATCCCTGTTCTCTGTTCTCCCTCCTCCTGCACATCCTCTTGGCTTGTTGCTTTTGGGTCACTGGCTGAGGTGAGGCAGGCACTGGAGACCAGGATGTGCCTTGGGCTGGCCAATTTCTCTCCTCCAGGAGCCCAGTGATTGGTGCTGGTTGGGTCAGAACCCTGTGAAAGGGGCTGGTTTATGAGGATTGATGAAATGGGTGGAAATGCCTCTGTGATGAGCCAGAGAGATTGAGGGGAAATGAGTTCAGTGAATATGGGGTAGGAGAGAATGGGGACTTAGATAGGACCCAGAGAGGCCCAAGGGGCTCAGGACCATTAGCTTTCTCCCCAGGCAGGGCTTTGGCTGTTGGCCCACCCTGAGACCTACTGCTGCAGTTGGCAGGGTACAAGGGTGGCCATCTGGGCAGGCCTGGCAGGACAGGCAGGGAGCAGCAGGAGCCGAGCCCTGCATGGGATGGGAAGGCAGGGACTCACCATCTGGCCAAAAAAGAACTCCCGCATGGTGTTGGACCCTTTCTGGCCATCAGGCCATGCTCTGACAGAAGGGAGCCAGGCCTTCCCTTGCTTTGCTTCCTTTTCTCAGACCTTCAACAGGAAAAACCTGGTCTAAGAAAGAGAGATGGGGATGGGAAAGGGGCCCTGATTGGATGAAGCTTTGAGCTGTCTGTGACCATCTGCACAGTGTGTCCTTTGCATCCATCATGCCAAGATATGCGCGTGTGTATGTACGTGTGTGTGTGTGTGTGAGAGAGAGAGAGAGAGAGAGAGAGAGAGAGAGAGAGAGAGAGAAAGAGAGGAGAGAAATGTGATGGGAACAATAATACAGGCATCCTGTATGAAGTGAAGCTAGAGCTCTTATTCTTAGCTTATGGGGGTGTTTCAGGAGTTCATGAACCTCCAGAAATTGTACAGATATTTGAGTAGATGAGCATTTTTCTGGGAAAAGGGGTTCACACAGCAGTTCACAGGACCCAAAATATTAAGAGTGTGAATAAAAATAGGTGTATCTTATAGATGGTATCCACATGGACTTGGATTCTTCAGGCCCAAATTTAGAATGAATGAACAGACAGTAGTACAGTGAAGGAGATATTTTGGTGTCTGAAATTAAACAAGACATGCCTCCCCTGGGGTTAGGAGAGCGGGTAGGGGCCTTCTCTTACCCAGTGTTCATTGAGTGTTTATGTATCCTTAAATGATACCTAGGCCCTGAAAGGGACTCACCACCCAGAAGACCTGATACTTGACTTTTTTTGAGTTTGCTTGTTTGCCTTCATTTTCCTTGTTGTGCCTTCCACAGAGCCCAGAGGTCTGATCTGTTTTTCTAGCACATGGCCTCCTGTGGAAGTGGAGGGAGGAGAAAAGAGAGGTCCAGATCAGGGACCATTGTGGACTGGCTAGACCTCTTAATCCTTTGTGGCCTGAACAGGCAGTGCCCCTCCCAGAGCAGCTGTCAGGTTTGAACTCTCTTCCTGCCCAAGCCTCTCCTGAGGTGGCTGGAAGGCCCACCATCTGGTGGAACCTTCTACTCTGCATCTGTGCTGCAGTTGGTGCTTTGGGGAGGGCTGAGGCCTGAGACCTGTGGGATTGTGTGGCAGGCCTGTCCACTCGAACCAGTGCCGCCTCCTCACGTTGCGGCAGTCCGACCCTCTGGAAGACATCTTTGGCTTGTTGGCTTGGACGATGACTCAGAGACAATTCAGCCCTGACTCTATCCACTGGGAGTCTTCCATGAGTGGAAGTAGGAGCAGCTGGCTGGGCCCTGGGCTTGGAGGGGTACCTGCTGCCTACTCCAGTTACTCTCACCACAGAACCAGTGTGATATTATTTGACAGCACTGAGCCTGTGGTGCTTCTAGAGCCTGGGTCCCAGACGTGGGGCTTCACAGCACTTCAAGATGCTTCAGTCTTTTGGAGCTTATTCTGTGTCTGTCACTGAGCTTCTGGAAGACCAAGGAATTTGGTCTCTTCATCTTTAATGATATAATGGCGGACATTTACTGAGCACTTACCTCGTGCCTGGTACCATTTTGAAGCGAATGACGTGGATTATGAATGATGAAATTATTATTATCCCAGTTATATACAGGGAGACGAAGCACAGGAATGCTGGGTCACACTTGCATGGTTTCATAGCTAGTAAGTAGGAGAGCCCAGGTTGACAGCGAGGTGGCCTGACTCCAGACTGGCTGCCAGCACCATGCCAGGGGACCCTTGAACTTATGGAATGGAGCCCTGCAGAACAGAGGTGTTCACTAGACATTTGCTAATGAACAAGGGGAAGGAGACTCAGAGAAGGAATGAAGAGTGCATTCTGGGCTGGGTTCACCAGTTTCTGGATGATGAAGGACAGCATTTGCCACCTAATCTCGAGGTAGTCATAGACACACCTAATAAGGGTTGGCAGCATGGATCGCATTCATCATCTTCTTCCAAAGCCTATGAGGTAGATACTAATACTAGCCCCATTTTACAGATAAAAATACAGAGGCCTTCAGACATTAAATGTAAACTAAAGAAATGGGGAAAAGGGGCAGTGGTAGATTTTGGGGACCTTGCCGAGCCAAATCCTGTAATGTTTGTCCCCTTGGTCTCCCTGGACTCAGAAGCCCCACGGAGGGCAGAGGGCCCAGCTGCAAAGTAGAAGGTTCCATCAGATGGTGGGCCTTCCAGCCACCTCAGGAGAGGCTTGGGCAGGAAGGAGAGTTCAAACCTGACAACTGCTCTGGGAGGGGCACTGCCCAGTTGGAACAGGCACAAGACCTACCTCCTGGAGGCACCCTGCTGGATGGTAGAAAGGAGGGGACCTGGTTGGCAGGCAGTGTGGGGACAAGGGGCCCCTCTGGGCAGAGCTACTTACATACTAGCTTGGAAATGGTTCAGCATTTCAATAGCATTGTGACGACCAGAGGGCTTGCCCAACTATCAGCCCTGGCCTTGATGCCTGCCCTGCTAGAAGGGAGACCTGCTCCAGAGTCAGGGGCTTTGATTCCCATTCTAAAGTCGAGTCTCTTGACAGCCTGCTCCTACAGCTGCTACTGGTTGGTCAAAGTTCAGGTAAATGGGGATCTGAGAGTCTATGGGTATGGGGAGAAGGATGCCTGTTGATCCTCCAGGTGATGTGCACTGAGCACCCACCATACGCCAGGCTCTGTGGCGGACGTGGTGTGTAATAGTGAGCACATTAGAGTCTGGCAAAGGGCCCATACACAAAAGAAATAGTGGTAGGACAAAGGGTTCAGAAGCCTACAGGGGAAGCTTCCCCCACTGAGCAGTTTTGCCTCCTGTGTAACCCAGAAGCTCCTGAGGAAGCAGGCCTGGTCTATGACACGGGTCCTCTGTGCCAGGGCAAGTGCCTGTCCTGCCTGGTTTCCCAGCAGGCATTTCTGCTGTTGCTCCTGACTCCCAACCTCATGGGTGGCTCCTTGGGCACCCCAGCTCAGAGCAGGAGGGGGTGGGGTTGGGGCTTCCTGGAGCAGGGTGTGGAGCCAGGAGTGGAACAGAGGAGCCATTGAGCTGCCCACAAAGCTGCCACCTGGGCGCCCACGGGAACCAAGGGCTGGCGCTAGGGAGGCCCACGCTGGTCTGGGAGGGGTCGTGGCTCTAGGCACCGGCCCAGGACTCCAATGGGAAGGGTGCTGAGTGCAGCTGTGACCAAGCTGGAGGGCTCTGTGGAGTTGGGTGCCGCCGGTGCATGGTTCTGGGTGCTTCTTCTCACTGAGCAGCTTCCAGGGTCTCAACCCCCCTACCTGATCCTTCACCCCTCCCAGATTCATGCTCCTCCCTCTTCTGAATGAACAAGAAAATGTGCTTCCTTTGTCCATTCTTCCTGTTTTATGCGAACTGATTTAACAAAGATTTACTGAGCACTTCTGGGCATTGGGAATTTAGCCAGTAAACATGGTTCTTGCCCTCAGGAAGCTCACAGTCTTCAGGAAAACAGATAATAAAACAAGTATTCACTACACACATAATGATGGCCCAGCTTAGAGGCACCTAACCTGACCTGGGGGGAGAATGGAAAGGCTTTCTGAAAGAAGAAAAGAATTTGATTCAGGCTTAGCGAAAGCTTTTGAGGTGAGAAAAAGAGCATTGAGCTTTCAGGTAACAATGTGATCTGAGATGGGTAAAGAGAAACCAAAGAGGCAAGTGGGATCTTTAAATCTTTTTAACTATGGACTTTTTATTGGAGCCACTGGAGAGCCATTGCAAGGTTTAAGAATAGCTTGTCCATTGATTCAGTTACTGTTGAGCTGCTGCCATGTGTGACTTGTGAGGCTGAGTGCTAACTGGGCTGAGTACCCAACAGGCTCGCTCCAGAACCCCCTTGGTCAAGTGGGTGGGGCCACTTGGGGGTGTGCCAGCTGGCCTGGGAGAAAGCAGTTTGGGTTAGGAGGGGGTGAGTGGATTTATTTTCTTTACTTCTTGGAGGAAGGAGGATGAGGTGTGGTGGGCTCTAAAGGAGGTAGGAGCTGATCTAGTAGAAACATTTTTCTAACAGAAACGTTAGTGCCTACTGTAAGCTGGGTACTTACTGGGGCGGGAGAGACAAAAATGACAAAAGGCTCCAGGCTAGTGGCTGATCTGGTGGTGGGTTAGGAAGATCTGAGAGGGCAGTATTCTCGAAAGCAGGCAGAGATCTGAAGGCGGAAAGGGGCTGGGTGGCTTGATTAGGACAAAATGGAATAAGGTGGGAGCTAAAGAGCTGAAGGGTGAAGAGCCTTTGGGACATGCTTTGGAGACCCTGGGAGGGGTGTGCAGCAGCCCAAGGAACATGAAGAAGGGGTCTCTGAGGTGGGAAGCTTCCTTTTTCCATCTCTGCCTTACGAAGGGTCCCAGATCCACTCACCCAGGGCAGGGAGGTCACCCTTACAGCTTCCCTCTTCATCTGGCTCCCACAGTCCTGCTCTGTGGGATCTTGGCCCAGAACCAAAGCCTAGACCGAGAAGCGGGGAGAGGCAGGAGTGGCGCCTCCCGGTGCTGCTGGCCCCAGAGCCATGTCTTGTGAATGCAGTGCTCCCCTGAGGGGCTGGGTGGGCTGGGCTCTGTCTCTGCCTCAGCCAGTCCTCCCCTCCCTGCCCCCCAGGAGCCTGTGCCCAGCTTGGAGAAAGGCTCTATTGTCCTCAGTTGTGCCCCGCCCCAAGCACCTTGAACTCCTCTGAAGGGTGTGCAGCTTGCGGTTCCCTCTGCCTTGACTGGGAGCAGGGACAGAGGGGTGGCCTTGAGCCGTTTGTGTGGGAGAACGCTTGGGATATGGAGGGCCAAGACCAGGCCTTTGCTGTCCCTGTTCTCCAGGAGCCCAGGGGATTTCAGCAGAGCCCAAATCCTGGCTTTTCCTTATGGCTGTCCTAAGGTTGTCTTTCTCCTGGGACAGCCAAGGTGCGCACTGGTGGCAGGTTGGCAGCATGATTTTGTATAAAGGATGCAGGTTGCAATCCTGGTTCCTCAACTTACTTGAAATGGTCTGGGGCAGTGGTCAACAAACTGCGGCTCTCAAGCCATCATTTGCTACTCTGTTGACTAACGAGTTTGCAGACCACTGGGATAGGGGCTTAATCACAAGGAACAACAACAGCCTGTAATTATTGGAATCGACAGTCTAGGTCAGTGGTCAGCAAACTCATTAGTCAACAGGGGGGGCAAACCGCGGCTCTCGAGCTGCAGTTTGCTGACCACTGGTCTGAGGCATGTTGTCCCCTACTTGTTTTGAGCCTTCTTTTCCTTAAAATGGAGATAATAATACCCACATGATGATTATGATGGGTATCCTGCAGCTAAACCAGCAGAACCGTGGCATAAAAGTGAGGACTCACTCTTTCTGTTCTTGGTGGTCAAATAATATTTGTTCAGCATCTGGTAACACACTGGTAGGCATGGACCAAGCTAATCTCCAAGTTGCCTCTTGTACCTGTCCACTTTGAACTCTGTTGTAACCAGTTCTCTGAATTAATCCCCTCTGTTGAGCCATCTGGTGTAAGCTCTTGGGCTGCCTGGACCCTGACTGAGGAAGGCTTTAAGGCCCAGAGCCTCATCCTGGCTATATAGCCTAGAAGATGGCCCAGAGGCACAAAATTAACAGAAAAGAAAGTACCATTTTGGGGGCAGCCTAGTGGGAGAACCCTGCAAAGGCAGAGCCAGGGCTTCTTCCCATCTAGGTTCAGAGCCTGCCCTTGGGTACCTGGGACTCCAGGTCTAAGGCAACCTGTCCAGGACTCTTGCGCCTGTGGATAGAGCATCTGGGGAGAAGAGCTGTCTCTGAGATGTCTGAAGCCTGCTCTCTTCCCACAGTTGGCAATCCTAGAAGACTATGCAGACCCTTTTGATGTCCAGGAGACTGGTGACAGCCTAGTAGGAGCTTCAGGAGCCCCAGAGAAGGTTCCAGAAAACGATGGCTACATGGAGCCCTATGAGGCCCAAAAGATGATGGCTGGTGAGTGATAGAGTAAGGGAGAGTGGTGGGGGAAGCTGTTCCCTGAGGCTTGGGTATCCGAAAAACAAGCTTTGGGACCTACATGTTTTAAGAATTGATTCCTTGGTCTCTAGAAAATAGGAGAATGCCTTTGCTGGGTCCTCGGGGAAGGTGACCACTGCTTTCAAGATACTGTAGTCACTTTGGAGATGGCGCTGTGATTTGTGGTACCTGAGACCTGAGGTGGTAGAGAAGGCCACACAACCAAAGGTCAGACAGGTGAAGCATTTGGGATGGTCAGAAAGGGCAAGATAGTGGTGTGGGCTGGGGGTCATTGGTCCCTAAAAGAGAATCACGAACTTTAGAGAAGGTGGTAAGTTTGAAACGATGTGATGTCAAATGATGTTATGACAATTGAAAACGCATGACTACAAATGCAAATGCAATCAATGCCCATGATGTTGGGCAAGCAGGTCAAGGAGTGAGGCAGGAAGAAATGGATAAGACCTGGCTCTGGGGAGCAGAGACCAAGAAAGGGCCCAGGGAAAGACCAAATCGGGGCAAGAAGGACAGAGGTGAGTCCAGCTAAGCCAAGCTGCCAAGGCAGGATGAAAGGAAGATATGCTCACAGGAGAGGCAAGAGGAGAGAGGCCAAGAGGGACACTGAAAGGCCTTAAAGGCTGGAATGAGGCATTTGGACTTGCTCCAAAAGGGGAAGGGGAGACATAATGGATTCTTGAGCAAGAAAACAACAGGACAAATAAGGCATTTTAAGGGGATTACAAAGGCTTTGATGTACAGAACAGAATAGAAGAGCTGGGCATCAATCAGAAAGATGAGTTAGCAGCCTATTGTGGAAATTACTGAGGCTTTACAGAACCAATAATTAACACCCTTTTCTTCCCCTCTGAAGCTTGGAAATAATTGAGAAATAAGATCAAGGAAACAGAAAATGGAGATAACAGTGTCAGTTTTATTACTGATAAAGGTGATTGGAGAACATTACTTAGCTATGTCACTACAATGGGCTTCTTAATACTTCCTCACAAATTAAACTTGCCCACTCAGGCTTAGGCAATGTAGCATGACTGTAGCCCCTGAACAGGGGCAGGAGGAGAAAGAACCAGAGTGTTCTCTCTGTGTAAGAAAGCAGGTCAGATAAACTGCTCTCCCTCCTTGGGAGAGGTGGGAGAGGGGCAGAGAACAGTCAGGAGTGTTATTCCATGAAGCCAAAGAAACGAGGTCCTGAAGAATGGAGGTTCGCCCAAGTAGTAATCTAGATGTGGAGAGATGAGGGTGAGACTCACCAGGCATTGGCAATGACAGATGGGACGCAGACAGTGAAGGAGGGCCAGGACTAAGGAGACCAGTATTGGAAACAGTGGGAGGGTGGCTACCATATTTAGATCAGAGGGGTGTGGCCCCCTAGGACAGCGGTCACCAACCTTTTGGACCTCAGGGACCACCAGAGGTTGACTGCCCTAAGAGGTCCATGAGTGCCCTGGAATTGATGAGAAAATTTGCACATAGGAGGTGCTCCATAGTTTTTTTATAATAGTTTCACTGGGGTCAGAGATCTCAAAAAGAAAATCACAGAACAGACTAGAAGAACATTTGGGGAGAGTGGTGAGTATGAAACATCTGGCAACTAGAAACATAGATGCAAAGGGTTCCATGAGACTGGGCAAGTAGTGCAAGGATAAGGCCTGGGAAAATAGAGACCAAGAGAGGATCCAGTAAAAGAGACCAAATGGGAGTACCATCCATGAAGGGGACAATTTCAAGGATGGGTGGTCAGCAGTGTCTGCAACAAAGAAGGATTGTCCTATTGTGAAATGGTATCACTTGGGACACAAGGAAATAAATGGAGCTGGGTAGGAAGGAGATGGACTAGGAGAGGACCCAGACTTGGTTTCCTAAATGTGGAAGCCTCAGCTCCCCAGCCCTTGCTGGTCATCCCAGGATCCCTTTTCTGTCTTTCATCCCAGTGCCTCTGCTCCTGCATCTGTTGGGTCCCCTGCTTTTGGAATCCCAGAGATGTTTTAAGGGAGAGGGACCCTGTACGTGTGCCCCAGAGCCACCGGCCTCTGTGAAAGACGCCTGACTGCTGGGAGCCCAGCTGGGGGGCTGAGCCAGGCAGCCAGGCTCTCACACCCCCTCCCTTTGCCCTGGTAGAGATCCGGGGCTCCAAGGAGACGGCCACTCAGTCCCTGCCTCTGTATGACACACCCTATGAGCCAGAAGAGGAGGGGGCCACCCCTGAGGGTGAGGGGCCCTCTTGGCCCCGGGAGTCCCGCCTCCCTGAGGATGATGAGAGGCCGCCCGAGGAGTATGACCAGCCCTGGGAGTGGAAGAAGGAGCGGATTTCTAAAGCCTTTGCTGGTGAGTTGGGGCTCTGGGGAGTGGAGGAGTGGTACTTTGCTGGGGAGGCCCAGGAGAGAAGTGTATTGAGCTTCACCCTGGAGCTATGAGTTGGCAGGTGGACAAAGCGCTCTGTGCAGAGTGAGGGTGTGGACACAAGAGGAGGATGAAGGTGTCTCCCTGCATCACCACTTCTTTGACGCCAAGAGGCGTGGGCCACTTCCATCTTTTGGGGGACTGAGTATATTTAAAAATAAAGAAGTTTCAAACGAAATTATAAAACTTGTGGCATATGCTACATACTTAACAAAAGAAGGCATTAACCCTCCAAACGATGAAAACAGCTGCCTCCGTAACCGTTAGAGATACCAGCCCTGAGTGAGAGGGCTGTGTCTCCCAGTGGTAGGCCATGCAGACCAGGGTGCCTGCTCCCAGAGGATTTCTGAGAAATCCCCCTTACTGAATGAGAATAAGTTTCTTCTGTACCCAGCACCCCAGTGGCCACCCCAGGCCTGGAATCTGACATGGAGAGATGTGTGTGTGTGTGGGGGGGTGGTTTGAGTTGGGGGCAGGGCGCACAAGAGCTTTAACTCCTGGATCCTTGATTCAGTGAGGACATAGAGGACTTAAATGCCATTAGACTCCATTTTCATGCCCATGTCCCTTTCTTCTCCTGGGGCAAGAGGCTTATCCTGGAGCTGGACCCAGCTCTTTGCTCTGTGGGGAGGCCCACCCTGGCATCCAGACTGAGAAACCACGGGTTTCTCATTTGTTTCCTGTAAAGCGCACACCACTGAGGATGGGCCGCTTATCTCCAGAAGGCTCCTTGGAGAATCAATACTGTTTGGCTTGTTTAATGGGAAAATCTATGCTCGTCATTAGGAAACCTTGTTAGCAGTCCTGGCGCCGCCCGTGGCATCACTCTTCTCATTGTCAGGGCTTGGGATTTAGGGTGTGGGGGGCAAATTTCACTAAAACAGCTGCCCCCACATCTGAGTATCCCTGGAGCTGGGCTGTCTCAGCTAGGCGGTGAGGAAAGGAGGGACGGAGGCAAGGCTGGGGGTGCCAGGAGGCTAAGGGGTCCCGGGGTGGTGCTGGGAGACGTGGGCAGCTCCTTATCCCTCTTTCCCTCCTTTCCTGGCCCCTCTGGGTCCTGGAAGCTTATGAGAGGTCATATGAAGGGCTGACAGCAAGACCCTGCTTTTGCCACCTGAGCCTCCCACCTTTGACCATACCAGCCCAGTGTGGTCAGTGTGACTCCACCTGGCCCTCTGAGCGTCCTGTTCCCCATTCAGAAGCCACCCTGCCTCCACTCTGACCCTCCTCCTTTCTAGGCTGTCCTGTGTCCTGGTTCTGGGTTTTGGTGTCTCAACCTCTGCCTCTCTCTGTCTCTGTCTCTGTCTCTATCCCTGTCCCTGCCTGTCTCTCTTCTCCCTGCTGTGCTACTGGTTCCAGTTGACATTAAGGTCATCAAAGACCTACCTTGGCCTCCACCGGTGGGACAGCTGGACAGCAGCCCCTCCCTGCCCGACGGGGACAGGGACATCTCCGGTCCAGCCTCACCCCTCCCCGAGCCCAGCCTGGAGGATGGCAGCGGTGGGTCCTGTCGGGGCTTCTGGCCAGGGTGACGTGTCCTGTCATGCCTTGGGCGCTGGGGGCTTGGGTTGGAGGAGCTATGAGGTGATGCATGGTTTGAAGGACCCAGGAACAACCCCTCTGTTCTGAAGGAAGAAGGAAGGGAGAAAGTATACATCTCCCCTCCCTCCTCAAACATATGGGGAAGGTGTCTCCTAAGGGAAACCCACTTCTTTGGGTAGTGCTTTGCCTGACCAGAACTTCAGCAATGCAAATAACTCCTAAGATGGGGGACACAAGCTAGCACTGTAAGTGTCTAGGAAAGGACCTGCTCCTTGCATTTGGTGTCTGAAAGATAATAAGGGCTTGAAAGTGCTGCAAGGAGAGAAAAATAGTCCAAATGGGGAGAAAGAAGGCACTGAACACCTCATCTACGTTCAGTTTTACCCAGAATGGGCAGTTGGGTGAACGGGGGGTGGAGGTGGGGTGAGTTGGGGGAGAGAGGTGGGGGAGAGTGCATCTCTGCA